>JASAND010023136.1:0-19200 GCA_030248195.1 Trissonchulus latispiculum
AGAACTTTTCAAAAAATTGCCAAAAAATGCGAAATTTTCGAAAATTTAGCCTTTTTTGTCAAAATAAGGCTTGTTTTAACATTTTAGGCGTTTTTGCACCGTTTTAAAGTGATTTTAAGTCAAAATGTTGGAAAATTTCAAAAATGACCATTATTTTGGCCAAATTTAGCTAACGTTTTTGGGTCAAAAAATCACTGGGGGAGTGGGGGGATAGCCGAAAGTTGTGGGAGGGTATGTCAATTCTGGGGGTGGGTGAAATTGGTCAAAAATTTTGGGGGGGTACACAATCCCCCTGCCCCAACTGCCCCAAGGAAACGATGAGGACGGGTAGGGGCAGGGGGAGGGAGGTCTGGTCTGGCCTCTCCGTTTGGGGGGGGGGGGTTCTCGCAGTCACAAGGAGCAAAAGGAGCACTGTAGCCTGGTATATACACCTTACGCCAAATGTTGGGGGAGGAAAAAAGCTATAAAATCTGGGAGGGGGTAAAGTTGGTCGAAAATTTTGGGGGTTGGGGTATATATACCCGCCATCATAGTTTCCCTGGAAATTTTGGTTGGGGGGGCAAACTTCGAAAATTTGGTGGTCGACCCCCGAAATGTAATGGGGAGTACCCCCCCCCCCCCTACCCCCCCCCCCCAAAAATTTCGGACCTCAGAAAAATCAAAAAATGGCCTAAAAACGCAAAATTTTCTGTATTTTAACGCTTTTTTTGTCAAAACAAGGCTTGTTTTTATCGTTTTAGGCGTTTTTACACCGTTTTAAACCGATTTTAAGCCAAAATTTGAGAAAAAATTTTCAAAAAATGACAATTTTTTAGCAAAATTTAGCTAACTTTTTGGCCCCAAAAAGTGCTGGAGGGGTTCGGGGGGGGTAACCAAAAGTGGGGGGAGGGATAGTCAAAAAATCAGGGGGGGGGTAAAGTTGGTCGAAAATTTTGGGGGGGATATCCCACCAACCCCCCCCCCCCCCCCGGGAAACTATGCTCCCACGTTGAGACCAAAAATTTTGAAAATTTCTCAGTCTACAATATATGCATAGTTACAATGATACATGCACGCATTTCGGCAGTTCTTGGCATTCTTTAACATCAATGACTTTTATGAATTTATATATGTGCGCGACAAAAGATTGTTTTATTTATAGTGGAATACGTATGTAATGGTAATGAATATCGTTTACTTTTAGAATTAGAACGGGAACTATTTTGATTCATATACGTATACGCTATGAATTCAACGACAACTAAACAAAATAGCACTGAAATTTTTCAAGAGTACTTACGTATTCCAACGGTTCAGCCGAACCCGGACTATTGTGAGTAGTATACGTACGTATATAGTGGCAGTGTTTGAATTTTATTTTATATTTTTCACGCATGGATGAATTGCATACACACATAATTTATATACTCATTTAGGAACTATTTTTATCTCAACGGCCTCATTATATAGAAACCCCTGTTGACGATGTTAGTTTTTGAGTTTCAGATCCTGCCGTGGATTTTCTAAGACGTCATGCTGCCGAATCTGGGTTGGACTTTCTTGTTTTTGAGGTACATATAGCTCGAGGGAGAGGCTGTGTGTTGAGTGCTTGCAATAATTTAATATAAACACCATTTAATTTAATAAATTTAATATAAAGATTTATGATAACGATTAACGATTATTGTTGTCATTCAAATGGGTGAGAAAGCTGCTGAGACTTGTATCTAACCATTTGCCCTGTTTTTGACTTGTTGTGAATGTGGCCCGGTCGGAATTTTAATTACCCGATGTATCCCCTGCCTCTTTTTTTGCGTTGCAATTGCTTGTGACCTGTGATGTTTGGAGAAAGTATTTCCTAATTTCAGCCAGTTGAAAAGCGTCCATGTGTAATTCTGAGCTGGGAAGGTACAGAACCCACTCTGCCTTCCATTTTGCTGAATTCTCATGTGGATGTTGTTCCCGTCTATCCGGTCAGTTTTTAAGTTTGGACGGAGTTTTTTTATTTTCTCCTATGTTACTTTTTTCAGATAACTAGGATTTCGCTGAGAGCGGGGTATGCAGGCACGTCTTTGAAAGTTTCGTGGACGACCTACAAAATGTGAGGGAAGCGGTAGGGTAAATATTCGGACCTCAGAACTTCACAAAATAAAATTATTTGTAGTTTAGCCATTTTTTGAAAACAAGGCTTGTTTTCGACCTTGCATGGGCTTTTTTACCTGCTTATTTTACGTATTCTTAAAGACAGCTAGCAAAATCTATGGTGTACTGTATCCTCAAATAGAGAGCCTTCGTGAATATGACGATTACCGTTAGAAATTTCGCCTAGAAGCTCTTACTTTTCAAGGGTAAAAGCTTGTAATTTTTTACTGTTTAATACTTTTATTCTTAAACGCGATTGTACTGTCCTTGTGTGTCTATTACCTACTTTTTGGTTATATTTAGAATCATTGGAAATACCCACCATTTAGTGCTCATAAAGATGCTGATGGCAACATATTTGCTCGAGGAACGCAGGTGCAGTTGGCTTGATATCTTTATTTTTGTTACGTATATTTTTATATTGTGTTTCTGCTGGACTTTTTGCAAGAAAAGATGAATATTGTCATAGAACTAAGATGATTGTTACGTATGTACACAAGTTTTGAGGAAGTGGGTCCCCCGCTGGTGGGAGAAAGTACAGCCCTAAAGTGAGGAGGGAACCTAAAAGCGTCTAAAATCGCTAAACGTTTGCTTATTTTCTACATTATTTTTAACTGTTAACTAAGCTAAAACGTGTTCAAAAATGTATATAGCAAAAATTGACGATTGAAGACCCTCTCCGGAATTGTTTGATAAGTATATATGACGAAAACACTTAAAAATTTGTCTCAGTTAAAAAATCTCAAAATTTTGACCATCTCACAATAAGGGGGGGGGGAGCGAAATTTGTTGGTGGGACCGAGTGGTGGGGAAGGGGTCTTGTAAGGGAGCGCCCCCTCCTCGCTGACAAGAGAAAGCCCCGATTTTACGTATGTAATTCAGCTCAAGCTTAGCGTTAGCCGTTACGTAACCTTTGACTTATCCTAGCTAAACCTTGTATATACCAGTTATCGGGAGCATTCCAAAATGTCTAGCCAGTTTGCAAAAAGATTGACAAGGTTTTTTTATTAATAATTGATTATGAATTTTTGATTTGTGCCATTGATGTTGTTCAAACTGAGGGCTTGAGTGAACTCTACAAAGTGTTGTGTTTTTCAGGATATGAAGTCTGTTGGAATTCAGTAAGAAACTACGTACGTTTATATGCCTGGCTTTTTCCTAGGCAAAAATTTCTGGGGTGGGGGGAGTCGGGGGGGCGGTCCCCCCCAGGTCTGGGGGGGGCACGGATTTATGGGGGGGGAAGAAAAAATTTTCAAAAATGCTTAAAAAATAGCTATTTTTTTTGCTGAGCTAAAATATGAACTATTTTTAACCTCAATTTAAGCTTAAAATAGCTAAAAATGTGCAAAAATCCGGCGAAGCCGGAAAAATTTTTCAATATTTACCCTCAAAACCCTATTTTTCCGGTCACTTTAAAGTTCTGGGGGGGGGGAAGGTCCGAATCCTGGGGGGGGCGATTCTGGGGGGCAACCCAAGTCTGGGGGGGGGGAACGAAATTCTGGGGGGGGAACGAAATTCTGGGGGGGGGGGGCGCCTCCACCCTCCCCCCGCCCCTGCAGAAAAAAGCCAGTATGCTCCAGCCCTGGATTCATATTGTAAACCTGATGTATAACTCAGCTAAGGAAACATCAGATTACGTAAATTGAATTTCAAATTTCACAAATTTGATAGGAAAATAGTCTTCTGAAATTTCACAAAAACGTTATGTGGGTTTATTCACGTGTGCAACTTGTGAGCATGAACTTGTTTATTGTAGTTTCAACTTTTTACATGGGAACGTTTTAGATACCTGGAAGCTGTTAAGCGGCTCAAGACTGGCGGTAAACGCTTGAAGCGAACCATTCACTTGTGCTTTGTTCCAGGTACGTATGGCATATTGTGTCGTCCGCTTAGATAGATAATCAAAGTTTTATGTAATATGTTCAGAGCCCCTAGTTTGTGTAGTGTCAACCAAGAATAAAATGAGATTTACATCATCGAAAAAGGAGGTAAACGCGGGCCAGCAAGCGGATCCACGAAGGATACAAGGCATTAGTCCCAAAGATATAATGAAAAGGCCTGTGTGCTGCGGCCACTAAGGCAGAGTCTTCGTCTATAACAGTGCCCATTGGCTCACTCCTGTTTCGGACTCTCCTGCAGGCAGGCGTTAAAAGAGAAAGAAGCTAACGGTTAAAGAAAAGCTAACATTCAGAAATTTCGATTTTTTACGGATATACCCTAAGACTGTACATAGTTCTAGACAAGAATACTTTGTACGTGACTGACACTATGTCACTGTACAGTCAACCAGTGTTATTCTAATGCCCTCATGTGTAAATCCACTGAAAATTTTCTTTCAATTCTACGTTTCCTTCTTTCCTTCATGCTGTATTTTCCCCGTTTTTGTTTTATTTCAGATGAAGAAATTGGCGGGGAGTTGGGCATGAAAAGTTTTGTGAAAACGGACGATTTCAAACAGTTAAATGTTGGCTTTGCCATGGATGAGGGTAAGCCAAGCCTTTCTCCTTTTGTTATAGGGTGGTTTTTTCTAATATAAATTTTTAAATTTAAATTTATCTAATTAAAATTTACGGCCTTTCTGTATTGGAGTTTATAGCGTGGTCTTGGAAACTAAAGGTTTTGACGTTTAGTGTCAATTTAGAAAATAGCTGTAAAGCTGAAAGTCTGTAAAGCTGTGAAAACTACAAAATGTCCAATAATTCATAGTCTTAATAATTATGCACAGTAGTACATACGTATGTATGTACAACAATTTTATTTTATTAATGTCATATTCGTCATGTTGTTATATATCAATTATTTTATTTAGGGGTTGCATCGGAGGATGAAACGTTTGGCGTCTACTATGCTGAGCGTAGCGTCTGGTGTAAGTCTTGCTTTGTCAAAATTTCCATTACTTACCTTACCTTATCATTTACCTCGTTATTGAATGACTAGTCACGGTTTTCTCAAGGCGAAGCCGTGGGAGAGGAGCCATCTCCCCCCCCCCCTTCAACTGGAAGACCTAGAGCGGTCCAAAATCGCCAAAAATATAGTTAAGTTAGCTTGCTTTCCACATTCTACTCTTTTGGTCTAAGACTATTATGAAAAACGTCTGCATTAGACTTTTCCTGGCCTTGAGTTTAATTAATTAAAGCGAAAAATCTGTAATTAAGTTTACCTTATTTGTGTATAGATAGCGAGTTTTTTCCTGTCTTTTTTAGGGTTGGAAGTCACTATTGTGGGCAATCCGGGTCATGGTTCCAGGTTTATTGAGGGTACTGCGGCTGAAAAGGCGGTAAGCCAGACAGGCAGCTTTCGCTGTCATATAATTATGATCGTTATTTTTGTGTAAAAAACAATTTTAAAATTTTAAAAAAATTAAAGTTTTTTCCTGAATGAGCAGTTTGAGACGTTCAAGGCTAGTAATGTGTTACGTAATAGTAGTATACGTATACCTAGTTGGATATTTTGGCTTAACTTTGTTTCTAAAGCCAGCCTTTTGTTATGTTAATTAGTTGTTTAGTAAAGGAAGTTTTTTAATTTATTACTTAATTATAATATTTTTCCAGTTACTGTTATTTTTAGCGGTTCTTTGTTTTTGTAGCGCCGTCTGATTAATCGACTGTTGGACTTTCGGGAAGAGCAGAGACTGAAATTGCACGCGGATCCCAACGCAGCCTTGGGCGATGTGATTTCCGTGAATTGGACGTTAGCTAAGGTTCAGCTAATTTAAAATTTTAATTTAATGTTAAAATTTCGTTCTAATTGAGGTTTTTTTAAGATCTGATGGTTAGCGAAAGTTCCATGTTGTTCGTTTTTCAGCTTGTTTAAATAGTTTGTTTTGGAATTTTTAATCTGATCGAATTATTAAATTCGTTGGAGTTGAGGTTTATTTTTTAAAATCTGATGGTTAGCATAAAGTTTCATGTTGTTCGTTTTTCAGCTTATTTAAAACTTTGTTTATAAATTTCTAACCAGATCTAATTCAACATGGGGGATGGTTTCACCTTAAGTTTTATGGCCTGCATTTGCTGCCATATCTCTGCATGTCTTATTGTGGATATTTCTCTTGGAGAGATGTGAGGCTTGGGGTCAACATAATGTGAGAGTGGAAAATGCTAAACAGTTTTGCAGTCGTTTAAAGTATACCACGGTTGTGTGGTGTTCTGTTCTAGGGCGGTGTTCAAGTCAATGTGGTCCCCTCCGACTTTGTGCTAAGTAGGTTGGTCTTGATTACTGATAACACCAAGAGTACATAGTAACTAAGAGTGTGACAAGCGAGGACAGAAATGTTTGTTTTGATTATCGCTTGCCCTCTCACATTTTTGTGATGTGACCAGTAACTCTGTACGGGAATTGTCTGTTAGCTCTGAGAATTAGTACATTGTAGTATAAAATTGTCTGGGCTTGTCTGGACTGCAGGTTCCGTTCCTCCCCAACAATACCTAGGCTGTAACTTCGCAATTCAAAACAACCGTACAGTATGTATATTTAATTTGTGACAAAGTACAATATATAGGGATATATATAGTGTATATATAGTTTTCTAAACAGTTTTGGAGTCGATAAACTAAATTAGCAGTGGTCCACCATTTAATTTTTGATTTCAGACTTTGACATCCGTGTGCCTCCCAATGAACTAAAGGTAATACGTGAATTTTATACCCAGGTTTTATAGCAAACAATTCATAGTGAAATGGAACTGCAATTTTGATATTTTTTCTTTGCATTTGCGTTTAGCGGTTCGTTTTTTGCTTGAGTTTTATTAATATTTATTGTACAATTTTGAAACTTAATTGTAGTCATTTGGGAAAGTGTTAGATAGTTTCTTGCAAGAGGCAGGATCACCAAAGGACATCAAAACAAGGTGGATTCATGTAAGTTGTTGCAAAGTTATTATTAAAATTGTTAAAAATGTTTAATTTAAACGTTAGTTAGAATAAGTTAAACGTTAAACTTAATTATGGAGGTAATATTGATTTTAGGTTAGTTAGAAAAAGTTAAAGGGCCAGTGTTAACATTGAATATTATACTCTAATCAGGTTTAACCTTTTGTTTGGGCCCACTATCATGCCCAGTATGCTGAATTTTCATTACCTAATACTTGCTTAAAGTTTCTGTTTTTCATAAATTTTTTACAAAATTTTGCGCAACCATCTGGTTATTTTTGTGATTTATTTTTTAGCAAGATTTGAATGACTGCACAACGGCCACTGATGCTTCCAACCCCTTTTGGACGGCTTTTGAAGGCGTTATACATAAACGGTAAATTCTAAACGGTTTTATTCTAATTGACTGACTGTTTGGATATCGATTATGAAAATTGTACGGTTAAAACTAATTACTGCTTATAAAGGGACAGCGCTATTTGAAGTAAAGACTCTGCTTTAATTACGTAAGGTGTTAATTTTGCTAATTTTAACTTTAATTTTGTTGAAACTATTAAGTTTAAATTTGATTTTGCTTTTGTGGGTTTTTATAAGAAAAGAAGAGTCACTTGAGATTTTGGTTTTTATTTTAGAGAAATGAAAATACGTAAAGAGATTTTCTTTGGCTCTACTGACGCCAGATATCTACGTGAGGTCTGTTCTTGTTCTATTTTAAATTTAAGATTGATTTCGAATAAAGGGTTTTGAGTTTTTAAAGCCATTCCCATATATATTTGCTGGTCTAGGTAGCTTCCAAAGGTTAGCATAATATGGTACACAATTATTATGTAGACTCTGTGGGACTTGTTTCAAGAAAAGATATGATAGGCTTTATATAGGCTAATGGCCCATGTTGTTGCAAATACCTAAACCCGGGTCAAACTTATTACCGAGTGTGGTTGGTTCGAACCACAGTAAAAGCACCAGCTTGTGTATGTATGCCTTAATAGTGCAACTTTTTATACCTATCTAATATCTATATATCTATGTCTATATTTTGTTGTGTTTTAGCGTGGTATTCCTGCCATTGGCTTTAGTCCTATCAATAACACTCCTCAACTGTTGCATGACCATAACGAATTTCTGAATGAATCGGTCTTTTTGCGTGGAATTGAGATTTATGAGCAGATTATCACGGCCGTAGGAAATGTTTAAATTTTGTTTAAAAGTGTTTAAATTTAAATTTTAAAATTACATTACTTTTCGGAATATTTAAATACATATGGCTTCTCTGTTTGCCTTAACTGTTAAACCTTTTGTGGTCGTTTTGATTATTAGTCTTTCAAAAGCTATATACGAACTTCACAATTTCACTATTTTGAGTATTTATTTTTGGGTTTTTCTAAAAAGTTCCAATAAAAGTAAATTCGAATTGTCTAAAGATTTATGTAGAGATTATATCATGCATGGTTTACTGTTGAGATTACTATAGTTTTTATGCTTTATTCTTTCAAATGACGTCATGTTAGGCTTTATATTATTAGCTTGTTTACGTATGTATTTTTTACTGCTTTAATTTCAGAATTGTGTATTTAGCACATGAATGCGAATGACTCCGTAAGGGTGTCTGTCTGAATGTGGAGAAAAATTTCCGATTTTAAGATTTAGTTGTTCAAAAATGCTACTAATTTTCAGGAATTATTTTTAGCGGGAAAGAACGCTTTTTGTGGGATTTTCTATTTGAATTGAGTGTTTTTATGAACCTTATTTACCTACTCTTCGTAGTGCTTTGGAAATTAGCTTAGATACTGTTGTACGTTGTAAATTATGCGTTTTCTCATTCTTAATTTGCTATATTCTTAGTTCGTTTTCTTGTTGTATGTTTATCTGGTCTTCATAGGTTAGATTTAGTATTGTTTATTGTAGTATATATTTATATTACTGATTTTTGCTATTATCTGCTTATTCTTTGTGCTGGTTATTTTTTATATGAATGCTTTGTTTTTATATCTCTCCATTCAAATACTGTTGGCTTTTTTGATTGTTAATAAACATTTGATTAGTTGTGGTCCGTGTTTTTCCTGCTAAAAAGGATCTTGTACCGTGGCTAGGATAAGACAGATGAATGAAAGCTATCTAAAACTTTACGTACAGAGATGGCTGTCGACAGGGCTAAACGCTGGTTTTACTGGGGGGGGCGGGCCCCCCCCCCACTTTTGCTTCCCCCACTCGGCCCCACCCCGACTTTTTTGGGCTTCCCAGACCCCCAGTCACCCTTAGAGTGCCCAGAAATTGCCAAGTTTTTAGAATTTTTACTCAATTTTTCCGGCTTCGCCGGAAATTTTTAGATCAAAAATTACTCCTTTTGGTGCTAAAACTTGAATTTTGAGCAGTTTTAAGCATAGTCATAGCAGTGTATATGGAAAACAGTCTATTTGTACAGCATTTTGAGCATTTTTTGGCCCATTTTATCCACCCCACTTTTCGACCTCCCCCCGCCCCCCCCCCCAGTAAAATAAACCCAGGCTTATTCTAGTGGGCTTATGCCAGGGGGCGTATCTTCCTCCTGGGCTTATCGCCCCATAAACAACCTCTCCAACAAAAATCGCGCCCCCCCCCCAAAACCAGAGGGTGCCCCTTTTGGTACCAAATTTTGTCCTGAAAAATTCGCTCAGAAGGCCACTTTTTCAAAAACTTTCCAGCTCCGTCGGAGATTTTTTACTTAATTTTTACATTTCAATTCTAAATCTGCCTACTTTTGTAACAAAATCAGCTTCAATAGTATATATGTGCTAGAAAAATAGCGCCATTTTTGGCATATTTTTTGAAAATCCCCCCAAAATTCATTGCCCCTCGGGCTTTTAGGGGCCCCCAAAGAAAAACCCCCTAGAATAAGCCCAGTCCTCCGGAATCTGGAGACGGAAGAAAAGCTTAAGTCCATTTGTTTGGTCATTTTCTCGACTTTCTCCGATCTCGTTGATTTCTACACATTTTATTGTCCAAACGCTATATTTTAACGAGTTTTTAAAATTAAAGTTGTAATTCTTACGGTTATTGAGTAATTTCACCTCAAAGTTGACACTTCATGTGTTAAACATAGGAAATTAGAAAAGTTGTCACTTTTTCACGTGCGCCAGAGAAATCTCACGAATGGCAAAATGGATCCGTTCAAGCTTTATATCATATGATTTCCATGTTTCCGAACTGTGATTTGTAGGAATCTGAATTTTAAATTAGGTCTTTTAAAAAATTTAATGAATGTTTGAAATATTAAAATTTGAACTGATACGAAATTTTAATACTTCAAAAATTCATTAAAATTTTTTAAAGACCTAATTTAAAATTCTGATTCCTACAAATCACAGTTCGGAAACATGGAATTAATATGATATAAAGCTTAAACGGCTGGCATTTTTTTAGGGTTTTGAAAGTGGGAGGGGGGCATTGTCTATAAGTCTATAAATTAGCTAAAAATTGAGAAAATTTTTGAAAATTTGACCTCAAAAACCTAATTTTTTGACACTTTTGGGCGACCCCCAAAAAAGTGGGTGGGGGCTTGCCGAAAAGTGGGGGGGGGGCGAAAGTGGGGGAGCTCCGAAAAGTGGCGGGGGAACCGAAAAGTGGGAGCCCCCCTCCCCCCCCCCACTAAAAAAATGCCAGAACGGATCTATTTTACCATTCGTGAGATTTCTCTGGCGCACATGAAAAAGTGACAACTTATCTAATTTCCTATGTTTAACACATGAAGTCTCAACTTTGAGGTGAAATTACTCAATAACCGTAAGACTTACAACTTTGATTTTAAAAACTCGTTAAAATATACCGTTTGGACAATGAAATATGTAAAAATCAGCGAGATCGGAGAAAAGTCGAAAAAATGACCAAAAAATGGACCCCTCCCCTTAAGTGAGAATTCGGCTACATGTGTCCAAAAAATTTTACAATAAAGCGCCCTAAAAATAACTGCTTGCGCTTGAAATCGGCTTCCACAGAGTTCAGTTTCAACAGAAGTTTCAGAAAAATGTTAACTTGTCCCCACTACACTAGCTACACTAGTACCAGGAACTAAGATGCAGGTAGGGTAGGTAGGATCTCACTTCCCGCCCGCTAGCTGGTGAACTGCAGAGATGCAAGATGCAAAAGTAACTTTCGAAAAAACTAGCTTATATCGCGCTAAATATACACTAGATTCTAAATAGGAAAAACTGATTTCGAGGAGATGAGAGTGCTGAAAATGATAATGCTCCAGAAAGACAAACTTAGATGTCACCTCCGTGGGAAATCCGATGGACACTGACCCCCATCAAGGACCTCATCAAAAGGAGATCCCCCACACTCCCACAGGTGTCTCCTGGCATCCGTCTGGTCATCTACTCCTATTCCTACTAAAAACCAACTGCTGTTCCTTAGCATGTCACGAAAATTATAACGTTTGACTCCTCCCCTCCAAAACGACTTCCACTTCGTGCGAAATTTGCGGTCTCGCTTATATAGTTTAGGTCTAACGAAACAATCAAATGGCTAATTTTAGACCTTATTGGACAACTAGGGTTTTCATGGTAAACAATATGAGAAATAGGATTACGTTTCTGGGTTTATTTTAGGCAAAAATAAGGGGGGGGGGGGGGGAGGTCGAAAAGTGGGGGTGGATAAAATGGGCCAAAAATGCTAAAAATGCTGTACAAATAGACTGTTTTCCATATACACTGCTATGACTATGCTTAAAACTGCTCAAAAATCAAGTTTTAGCACCAAAAAAGGCAATTTTTGATCAAAAATTTCCGGCGAAGCCGGAAAAATTGAGTAAAAATTCTAAAAACTTGGCAATTTCTGGGCACCTAAGGGTGACTGGGGGTCGGGGGAAGCCCAAAAAAGTCGGGGTGGGGCCGAGTGGGGGGAACCAAAAAGTGGGGGGGGGGGCCCCCGCCCCCCCCCCAGTAAAATAAACCCAGCGTTTAGCCTGTCGACAGCCATCTCTGTACGTAAAGTTTTAGATAGCTTTCATTCAACTTCTTATCCTAGCCACGGTACAAGATCCTTTTTAGCAGGAAAAACACGGACCACAACAATCAACTGTTTATTAACAATCAAAAAAGCCAACAGTATTTGAATGGAAGATATAAAAACAAAGCATTCATATAAAAAATAACCAGCATAAAGAATAAGCAGATAATAGCAAAAATCAGTAATATAAATATATACTAAATAAACAATACTAAATCTAACCTATGAAGACCAGATAAACATACAACAAGAAAACAACTAAGAATATAGCAAATTAAGAATGAGAAAACGCATAATTTACAACGTACAACAGTATCTAAGCTAATTTCCAAAGCACTACGAAGAGTAGGTAAATAAGGTTCATAAAAACACTCAATTCAAATAGAAAATCCCACAAAAAGCGTTCTTTCCCGCTAAAAATAATTCCTGAAAATTAGTAGCATTTTTGAACAACTAAATCTTAAAATCGGAAATTTTTCTCCACATTCAGACAGACACCCTTACGGAGTCATTCGCATTCATGTGCTAAATACACAATTCTGAAATTAAAGCAGTAAAAAATACATACGTAAACAAGCTAATAATATAAAGCCTAACATGACGTCATTTGAAAGAATAAAGCATAAAAACTATAGTAATCTCAACAGTAAACCATGCATGATATAATCTCTACATAAATCTTTAGACAATTAGCAGTTACTTTTATTGGAACTATTTAGCAAAAACCAAAAATCAATACTGAAACTAGTGAAATTGTGAAGTTCGTATATAGCTTTTGAAAGACTAATAATCAAAACGACCACAAAAGGTTTAACAGTTAAGGCAAACAGAGAAGCCATATGTATTTAAATATTCCGAAAAGTAATGTAATTTTAAAATTTAAATTTAAACACTTTTAAACAAAATTTAAACATTTCCTACGGCCGTGATAATCTGCTCATAAATCTCAATTCCACGCAAAAAGACCGATTCATTCAGAAATTCGTTATGGTCATGCAACAGTTGAGGAGTGTTATTGATAGGACTAAAGCCAATGGCAGGAATACCACGCTAAAACACAACAAAATATAGACATAGATATATAGATATTAGATAGGTATAAAAAGTTGCACTATTAAGGCATACATACACAAGCTGGTGCTTTTACTGTGGTTCGAACCAACCACACTCGGTAATAAGTTTGACCCGGGTTTAGGTATTTGCAACAACATGGGCCATTAGCCTATATAAAGCCTATCATATCTTTTCTTGAAACAAGTCCCACAGAGTCTACATAATAATTGTGTACCATATTATGCTAACCTTTGGAAGCTACCTAGACCAGCAAATATATATGGGAATGGCTTTAAAAACTCAAAACCCTTTATTCGAAATCAATCTTAAATTTAAAATAGAACAAGAACAGACCTCACGTAGATATCTGGCGTCAGTAGAGCCAAAGAAAATCTCTTTACGTATTTTCATTTCTCTAAAATAAAAACCAAAATCTCAAGTGACTCTTCTTTTCTTATAAAAACCCACAAAAGCAAAATCAAATTTAAACTTAATAGTTTCAACAAAATTAAAGTTAAAATTAGCAAAATTAACACCTTACGTAATTAAAGCCGAGTCTTTACTTCAAATAGCGCTGTCCCTTTATAAGCAGTAATTAGTTTTAACCGTACAATTTTCATAATCGATATCCAAACAGTCAGTCAATTAGAATAAAACCGTTTAGAATTTACCGTTTATGTATAACGCCTTCAAAAGCCGTCCAAAAGGGGTTGGAAGCATCAGTGGCCGTTGTGCAGTCATTCAAATCTTGCTAAAAATAAATCACAAAAATAACCAGATGGTTGCGCAAAATTTTGTAAAAAAATTTATGAAAAACAGAAACTTTAAGCAAGTATTAGGTAATGAAAATTCAGCATACTGGGCATGATAGTGGGCACAAACAAAAGGTTAAACCTGATTAGAGTATAATATTCAATGTTAACACTGGCCCTTTAACTTTTTCTAACTAACCTAAAATCAATATTACCTCCATAAGTTTAACGTTTAACTTATTCTAACTAACGCTTAAATTAAACATTTTTAACAATTTTAATAATAACTTTGCAACAACTTACATGAATCCACCTTGTTTTGATGTCCTTTGGTGATCCTGCCTCTTGCAAGAAACTATCTAACACTTTCCCAAATGACTAAAATTAAGTTTCAAAATTGTACAATAAATATTAATAAAACTCAAGCAAAAAACGAACCGCTAAACGCAAATGCAAAGAAAAAATATCAAAATTGCAGTTCCATTTCACTATGAATTGTTTGCTATAAAACCTGGGTATAAAATTCACGTATTACCTTTAGTTCATTGGGAGGCACACGGATGTCAAAGTCTGAAATCAAAAATTAAATGGTGGACCACTGCTAATTTAGTTTATCGACTCCAAAACTGTTTAGAAAACTATATATACACTATATATACGTATAACTATATATTGTACTTTGTCACAAATTAAATATACATACTGTACGGTTGTTTTGAATTGCGAAGTTACAGCCTAGGTATTGTTGGGGAGGAACGGAACCTGCAGTCCAGACAAGCCCAGACAATTTTATACTACAATGTACTAATTCTCAGAGCTAACAGACAATTCCCGTACAGAGTTACTGGTCACATCACAAAAATGTGAGAGGGCAAGCGATAATCAAAACAAACATTTCTGTCCTCGCTTGTCACACTCTTAGTTACTATGTACTCTTGGTGTTATCAGTAATCAAGACCAACCTACTTAGCACAAAGTCGGAGGGGACCACATTGACTTGAACACCGCCCTAGAACAGAACACCACACAACCGTGGCATACTTTATATGACTGCAAAACTGTTTAGCATTTTCTCCTCTCACATTATGTTGACCCCAAGCCTCACATCTCTCCAAGAGAAATATCCACAATAAGACATGCAGAGATATGGCAGCAAATGCAAGCCATAAAACTTAAGGTGAAACCATCCCCCATGTTGAATTAGATCTGGTTAGAAATTTATAAACAAAGTTTTAAATAAGCTGAAAAACGAACAACATGAAACTTTATGCTAACCATCAGATTTTAAAAAATAAACCTCAATTCCAACGAATTTAATAATTCGATCAGATTAAAAATTCCAAAACAAACTATTTAAACAAGCTGAAAAACGAACAACATGGAACTTTCGCTAACCATCAGATCTTAAAAAAACCTTAATTAGAACGAAATTTTAACATTAAATTAAAATTTTAAATTAGCTGAACCTTAGCTAACGTCCAATTCACGGAAATCACATCGCCCAAGGCTGCGTTGGGATCCGCGTGCAATTTCAGTCTCTGCTCTTCCCGAAAGTCCAACAGTCGATTAATCAGACGGCGGTAAAAAAACAAAGAACCGCAAAAAATAACAGTAACTGGAAAAATATTAAAATTAAATAAAAAAATTAAAAACTTCCTTTACTAAACAACTAATTAACATAACAAAAGGCTGGTTTTAGAAACAAGGTAAAGCCAAAATATCCACCTAGTTATGTTTCTATTACGTAACACATTACTAGCCTTGAAAGTCTCAAACTGCTCATTCAGGAAAAAACTTTAATTTTTTAAAATTTTAAAATTATTTTTTACACAAAAACAACGATCATAATTATATGACAGCGAAAGCTGCCTGTCTGGCTTACCGCCTTTTCAGCCGCAGTACCCTCAATAAATCTGGAACCATGACCCGGATTGCCCACAATAGTGACTTCCAACCCTAAAAAAGACAGGAAAAAAACTCGCTATCTATACACAAATAAGGTAAACTAATAATTACAGATTTTTCGCTTTAATTAATTAAACTCAAGGCCAGGAAAAGTCTAATGCAGACGTTTTTCACAATAGTCTTAGACCAAAAGAGTAGAATGTGGAAAGCAAGCTAACTTAACTATATTTTTGGCGATTTTGGACCGCTCTAGGTCTTCCAGTTGAAGGGGGGGGGAGATGGCTCCTCCCCCACTGCTTTGCCTTGAGACAACCTTGTAAGTCATTCAATAACAATGAACGAAAGCCAGGGTAAATAATGGAAATTTTGACAAAGCAAGACTTACACCAGACGCTACGCTCAGCATAGTAGACGCCAAACGTTTCATCCTCCGATGCAACCCCTAAATAAAATAATTGATATATAACAACATGACGAATATGACATTAATAAAATAAAATTGTTGTACATACGTACATAAGTATGTACTACTGTGCATAATTATTAAGACTATGAATTATTGGACATTTTGTAGTTTTGACAGCTTTACAGACTTTCAGCTTTACAGCTATTTTCTAAATTGACACTAAACGTCAAAACCTTTTGTTTCCAAGACCAGGCTATAAACTCCAATACAGAAAGGCCGTAAATTTTAATTAGATAAATTTAAATTTAAAAATTTATATTAGAAAAAACCACCCTACAACAAAAGGAGAAAGGCTTGGCTTACCCTCATCCATGGCAAAGCCAACATTCAACTGTTTGAAATCGTCCGTTTTCACAAAACTTTTCATGCCCAACTCCCCGCCAATTTCTTCATCTGAAATAAAACAAAAACGGGGAAAATACAGCATGAAGGAAAGAAGGAAACGTAGAACTGAAAGAAAATTTTCAGTGGATTTACATATGAGGGCATTAGAATAACACTGGTTGACTGTACAGTGACATAGTGTCAGTCACGTACAAAGTATTCTTGTCTAGAACTATGTACAGTCTTAGGGTATCCGTAAAAAATCGAAGTTTCTGAATGTTAGCTTTTCTTTAACCGTTAGCTTCTTTCTCTTTTAACGCCTGCCTGCAGGAGAGTCCGAAACAGGAGTGAGCCAATGGGCACTGTTATAGAAGAAGACTCTGCCTTAGTGGCCGCAGCACACAGGCCTTTTCATTATATCTTTGGGACTAATGCCTTGTATCCTTCGTGGATCCGCTTGCTGGCCCGCGTTTACCTCCTTTTTCGATGATGTAAATCTCATTTTATTCTTGGTTGACACTACACAAACTAGGGGCTCTGAACATATTACATAAAACTTTGATTATCTATCTAAGCGGACAACACAATATGCCATACGTACCTGGAACAAAGCACAAGTGAATGGTTCGCTTCAAGCGTTTACCGCCAGTCTTGAGCCGCTTAACAGCTTCCAGGTATCTAAAACGTTCCCATGTAAAAAGTTGAGACTACAATAAACAAGTTCACGCTCACAAGTTGCACACGTGAATAAACCCACATAACGTTTTTGTGAAATTTCAGAAGACTATTTTCCTATCAAATTTGTGAAATTTGAAATTCAATTTACGTAATCTGATGTTTCCTTAGCTGAGTTATACATCAGGTTTACAATATGAATCCAGCGCTGGAGCATACTGGCTTTTTCCTACAGGGGCGGGGGGAGGGTGGGGGCGGCCCCACCCAGAATTTCGTTTCCCCCCCCAGACTTGGGTCGCCCCCCCAGAATCGCCCCCCCAGGATTCGGGCCTTCCCCCCCCCCCAGAACTTTAAAGTGCCCGAAAAAATAGGGTTTTGAGGGTAAATTTTGAAAACTTTTTCCGGCTTCGCCGGATTTTTGCACATTTTTAAGCATTTTTTAGCTATTTTAAGCTTAAATTGAGGTTAAAAATAGTTCATATTTTAGCTCAGCAGCAAAAAATAGCTATTTTTTAAGCATTTTTGAAAAAATTTTCTTCCCTCCCCCAGACCTGGGGGGGGGGGACCGCCCCCCGACTTCCCCCCCCCAGAAAATTTTGCCTAGGAAAAAGCCAGGCATATAAACGTACGTAGTTTCTTACTGAATTCCAACAGACTTCATATCCTGAAAAACACAACACTTTGTAGAGTTCACTAACACCCTCAGTTTGAACAACATCAATGGCACAAATCAAAAATTCATAATCAATTATCAATAAAAAACCTTGTCAATCTTTTTGCAAACTGGCTAGACATTTTGGAATGCTCCCAATAACTGGTATATACATGGTTTAGCTAGGATAAGTCAAAGGTTATATACGTAACGGCTAACGCTAAGCTTGAGCTGAATTACATACGTAAAATCAGGGCTTTCTCTTGTCAGTGAGGAGGGGGCGCTCCCTTACAAGACCCCTTCCCCACCACTCGTCCCACCAACAAATTTCGCTCCCCCCCCTTATTGTGAGATGGTCAAAATTTAGAGATTTTTTAATTGAGACAAATTTTTAAGTGTTTTCGTCATATATACTTATCAAACAATTCCGGCGAGGGTCTTCAATCGTCAATTTTTGCTACATTTTTGAACACATTTTAGCTTAGTTAAAAGTTAAAAGTAATGTAGAGAATAAGCAAACGTTTAGCGATTTTAGACGCTTTTAGGTTCCCTCCTCACTTTAGGGCTGTACTTTCTCCCACCAGCGGGGGACCCACTTCCTCAAAACTTGTGTATATACGTAACAATCATCTTAGTTCTATGACAATATTCATCTTTTCTTGCAAAAAGTCCAGCAGAAACACAATATAAAAATATACGTAACAAAA
Organism: Trissonchulus latispiculum; assembly: GCA_030248195.1. Classification (NCBI taxonomy): domain Eukaryota; kingdom Metazoa; phylum Nematoda; class Enoplea; order Enoplida; family Ironidae; genus Trissonchulus; species Trissonchulus latispiculum. The sequence continues at coordinate 18,510 of JASAND010023136.1, forward strand.
ATAAAGATATCAAGCCAACTGCACCTGCGTTCCTCGAGCAAATATGTTGCCATCAGCATCTTTATGAGCACTAAATGGTGGGTATTTCCAATGATTCTAAATATATATAACCAATAAGTAGGTAATAGACACACAAGGACAGTACAATCGCGTTTAAGAATAAAAGTATTAAACAGTAAAAAATTACAAGCTTTTACCCTTGAAAAGTAAGAGCTTCTAGACGAAATTTCTAACGGTAATCGTCATATTCACGAAGGCTCTCTATTTGAGGATACAGTACACCATAGATTTTGCTAGCTGTCTTTAAGAATACGTAAAATAAGCAGGTAAAAAAGCGCATGCAAGGTCGAAAACAAGCCTTGTTTTCAAAAAATGGCTAAACTACAAATAATTTTATTTTGTGAAGTTCTGAGGTCCGAATATTTACCCTACCGCTTCCCTCACATTTTGTAGGTCGTCCACGAAACTTTCAAAGACGTGCCTGCATACCCCGCTCTCAGCGAAATCCTAGTTATCTGAAAAAAGTAACATAGGAGAAAATAAAAAACTCCGTCCAAACTTAAAACTGACTGACAGACGGGAATTAACATCCACATGAGAATTCAGCAAAATGGAAGGCAGAGTGGGTTCCGTACCTTCCCAGCTCAGAATTACACATGGACGCTAACCAGTACGTAACTGAACGAAGCAT
>JASAND010023137.1:0-17646 GCA_030248195.1 Trissonchulus latispiculum
TCAAAATAGTGGCTGTAACTTGCACGTGTTCGGAAATATATATATTATGTTGGTTCTTTTTGCGCATACATATGTAAAAGCATGGAAAACAAGAACCAAAAATGGGTTCTTCGTCACATGTAAGAAATACATATGAGTACTCTCAGGCAGGTTGTACAAACACGGAAACTAGCCTGTAAAATGCATAAGGAGTGGCGTTGAGGTTGTAAATTAAGGAAAACAAGTTGCAACGGCTTAACATATGAGCCTGTCCTACAACGAGGCTCATATTGGCGTCACAGTGCAGCCTTCGGAAAGATCATCAGTCATCATATTAAAGAAAAACGAATGAATAGACATAACATGTTAACATTGTGGCTTGAAAGAAATGGACAGAACGAAATTGAACAACGACACCTCAAGTTGAACTGTACCTGAAAGCTGATGTTTCCCGAAACACCATGGCACCTACTATTTCCGAAAGCACTAGTACAGTACACACCTACTGTATTCTCGAACACTATGACTACACACTACTCTCACATACGTAATGCTTTCCCCACATGGCTCTGAGTCAGAGCGCAAAGTGGCATGCCGTATAATGCGTATGCACAGTATAATGTCTTAGCGACAAGATGTGTGAAGGACAATTTTGTAATGAAAAGCTTTACGTGCTATTTATATGAAGGTCAAATATCGAAAATTATATTCTGACATACGCCAATATGAGCCTCGTTGTAGGACAGGCTCATATGTTAAGCCGTTGCAACTTGTTTTCCTTAATTTACAACCTCAACGCCACTCATATGCATTTTACAGGCTAGTTTCCGTGTTTGTACAACCTGCCTGAGAGTACTCATATGTATTTTACATGCGACGAAGGAGCATTTTTGGTTCTTGTATATTGTGACATTTGAAACTTTGGTATATATGTTTAACACATAAACATAGGCAAATTTTGGAAATTTTTTAAAGTTGTTTATTTTCGGCAGTTTAACCATCGTATCGTGTAGAAAACGTGTTTTTTTCTGTATTTAGAGCCAAACTAGACCCATTTTAAGGCAAAAAGAAGCATTTTTGGCTAAAATTATTGAAATTTTGGCTTGAAATGCCACCATGTCCGATTTAGACCCTCTGGACCACCTGTAGCAGACCGAACCAGGATTTCGTGACGGGGGTGGCGGTAAAATTTGTCCAGCGGGGGGTCTGGGGGCGGAGCCCCCCAGAAGTTGAAGAAATTTTTTGTTTTTGCAATAAAATCGGTATTCGGATCTTTAATTCTTTTTATACTGAAGAACTGAACAAATTTTTTAAAATTCTTAACATTTTTAGGCAAAAATGGTAATTTTCTTCGAAAAATCGGATGCATTTCAAGCTTTTTCTTCACAAATGCAATAAATATGCGGTTAAAAAGTACAAAATTCGCGCCGAAGGCGCGAAATTTTTTGGTTTTTTACCCTTTTTCCTCTTTCTCTCCTTAATTTTTCCTACCTTCGAATCACGACGGGGGGCGGCCGCCCCCCCCGCCCCCCGCCCTCCCTGGATCCGCCCCTGGACCGAACCCAGGTAAACTTATACCAATTTAATCTATATATATACGTATATATATATAGGCTCTATTAAACAAATGTATGTATTAGTTCGTCCTTTCCTACTAATGCTTAGAAAAAATTTTGAAAAATGGGTTTTTCGCGCATGTGAGTTTTTCCAGCCAACTTCAGGTCACCCCCAGGTCGCACCGGAGGGGTTAGAGCAGTGTGGCATATATTATCATGAAGCGCAACAGATGCCCTACACATAAATACAATCCGCTTTGGTCTAGGTCTTTCCAGTAGTTCAGGATGGCCAGGCAGAGTTTGCCAAATTTCGGCACTTGGACGGACCAAAATTTTCGAAAATTTCAAAGTCCCAAAAAATTTGCAGAGAAGTAGCGGGAGCGATAATAATACAGGCTATAGGGTTATTTTTGATGCTCTTCAAGATAGGCTATTAAAATCCTATGTAGCTTATACCGGTAAGCCCACTGGGTGGGTTTTTCCCCCTTGAGTTGTTTTTAATACAGTTTGCATTTATGTCGTGTCTAAAACACAAATTTGATGTATATAATTGCAAATGTCGTCAACGAAAACGCAAATTTGCGTTTACGTTAACGAAAACACATTTAGTCCTCTCCCTTAAAGCTGACTGGCCTATCAACATTGTAAACAATGTGTTAACATGCATATGCAGAAGCGTTAATTGCCCATTAAGTTATATACTAGAGACCTTCACTTCAGGCCCGTCGGCCCGGCCCGGGCCGGGCCGAGGAGAAAAAATTTGGGAGTGGGCCGGGCCGGGCCTACTGCAAGAGCGGGCCGGGCTTCGGGCCGGGCCGACCAAGAATCACTACAGTTCTTCTACATTTATTGCCATTTAATAATATATATTTGCCAAAAGTTCTCCAAACACATGCTGGCTTTTTCCTACAGGGGGGGAGGTGGCGGGGGGCCCCCCAGAAATCGGTTCCCCCCCAGACTTGGGTCGTACCCCCCAGAAACGCCCCCCTCCAGGATTAGGGCCTGCCGGCCCCCCAGACTTCAGAAGTCAACAGAAAAATAGGGTTTTTAGGGTAAATTTTCAAAAATTTTTCCGGCTTCGCCGGATTTTTAGGCATTTTTTAGCTATTTTAAGCTTAAATTTAAGTTAAAAATAGTTAATTTTTTAACTCAGCAGCAAAAAATAGCTATTTTATAAGCATTTTTCGAAAAAAATTTTCGCCCCCCCACCCCAGAAATCTGTGCCCCCCTCCAGACCTGGGGGGGACCCCCCCCCCAGACTTCCCCCCCCAGAAATTTTTGCCTAGGAAAAAGCCAGACATGTAGAAACATTTGAGGTCTTTTATCATTTTAAATGACGACTTAATCTTTTACATTTTTCAGAAACTATGTAATTGTTGATTGCTTTCATGGTTTTGTTGAAAATAGTAGCGAAGTTCCCAGTTTCTAAATAGGTTCGTACTTCTTTTACACATTTATGCAATAATTTGGGGCCAATAATTATTTAATTTTGAACGAAAACTCTTATACTTGGCTTGACTTCAAATGCGTTCGTCAAAGGGTTGTGGGGGGGTCCACTTCGTTTGCTAAGTGTTTTAAATTTCTCATATTACTTGAAGACAAGGTGTTGGGGAGAAAGGAAAGAAATTATATAATACAAAAACTTGACGAAAAATGTCAAGTCAAAAAATAAGGTTGACTACAGTTTTAAACTTACGGGCCGGGCCGGGATGGGCCTGAGTTGGAGCGGGCCGGGCCGGGCCGACCCAAAATTTTCACGGGCCGGGCCTGAAAATTTCGGCACGTGAAGGTCTCTATCATATATATACGTGTGTGTATATGTAGAATATGTTGGATATGATTGGGCCAGGAAATCACATAACAATTTGGTGCTCCGCCTTGTGAAGCAATTTTTCCCCGATTTGTGTTGAATCTATTTCTACGGAAAAGTTAAAGGGAAACTGCATTACATAGATTACATTCTTTAATTTTTTAAATTAGACATTACAACTTTAGAATCTGAACTTTAGAATCTGAACTTTAATTAGGAATTAATAATTAGACATTAAATTAAAGGTTAAGCATTAAAAATTAACGGGAAGATCCTAATTAGCAATTTTAGAAAGGATAGAAATATTTATTATTTAGCTGTTTAAAACTATTTTAAGAAAATAACGTATCATAAAGGAAGTCCCCCTAAGAAAGAAAAATTGGACAACTTCAACAGCTTGTGGCCGGCGGTTGGCGCATGATTAGAACATAATAACACTTTAACACATTTAATACGTAATTTAACAACAAATTTATAAATTATATATATAACATTTACATTTTCAAATTTACAACAAAAGTTCCTGAATTTCAACTACATCAATCATTTCACAGTTTCCCTGAAAGTGACACGGGATTCTGTGAAATACCTTAATCACTCAGGGAAACTGTGAAATAAACAGGTTTTGACATGAGTTTCACAATCCCCCTGAAAATGTTAGGGATTCTGTGAAATCCCTGAAGTTTTCAGGTATTTCGCGAAATCCCTGATTTCACAATATCACGTTGATATATACGCACGCGTTTAATTGCGCCGGGTTTTCTTTATATTGGGACCAGGTTTCACTCTGCGCCGGGGCCGGAGCCGTGTTTACCTAAAACAAACGTGTGCGCCGGGGCCGGGGGCGGAGCCGAGGCCGGATTTTACCCACACCCGAAAACAGTGGCGCACCCAGAGTTTTCTGACAGGGGCGGCGGCGCCAATGTTGATATTTTTCTTTTTTAATTTTATTCTACACGTGTTTTATATGCTTTGAGAACAAGCATGTAGTAGATGGTTTCATTGATTGAGTTAGTTAAATAGGATTAATTAGTCTTTGAAATGAGAAAGCAGGGGGTCTGGGGGGCGCAGCCCCCCAGAAGTTGAGAATTTTATGCATTTTAGACAAAAACGCAATTTTTTCTGACCACTTTTTGCTGTTTCAAAGGATTGTATTTGTCTTGCCGCTGGCACCCTGGATTCAGCAGATAAGGTAATAACTTAAATTAAGCAACGCAACGTAACGTGTATAGTATAGTTGTGATAAAAATAGGAATTAGCGGGGGTTTGGGGGCGGCAGCCCCCAGCTAAGCTAGAGCTCTTTTTAAAATTTACAGAAGCTTGAAAAAATTTTGAACCATTTTGCGGTTAGCGGAAACAAAATTTGACTAAGCATTTGTGTGCGCATTTTTGAATTGCGTTTTGTAAAAAAAGTGTGCGTATGGTTGGGCGAGACCGAGACCGATACCAGGGTAACGAGACCGAGACCAGCAATATTAGGCTTAAACTTAGTTTCTTGCAATTTTTGAGGTTGGCTGTTTTAGGGTAACATTCGTTTTCGGCACCTCGTTAGCAGGGTTGGGAGTCTCGGTCTCGTTCTCGCCCAAAAGCCGAGACTTGACCAGTCTCGGTCTCGGTCTTGCTCACCCAAAAGTCTCGGTCTCGGACCGAGACCGGAAATTTTTTGAAAACATCTAATTTCAGCGAAAATCTTAAATTAATGTAACGAAAATTAGCTGACGATGTGCTAAAACCGTATGTTTGTTTATGTGTTGAAGTCCCTCATACTCACCCTAAGCATCAGAAACTGGTGGAAATTAAGTTTAAGCTTAAAATTGCTAGTCTCGGTCTCGGTCTCGCCCAAAAGCCGGGACTTGGTCAGTCTCGGTCTCGGTACACTTTTCTCGGTCTCGTTCTCGGTCTCGCCCAACCCTGCTCGTTAGCTAGTTTTCAAAACATTTATATACTTAAAATTTTCGCTGAAATTTGATGATTTCAAAAAATTTCCTGTCTCGGTCCCAGACCGACACTCGCCAAGTCTCGGCTTTAGGGCGAGACCGAGACTCCCAGTCCCGTTAAGGGTATGCACAATAAAATGCAGAAAAGCTACAATGATTTGAAAACATTGGCGGCTGATATCTTTTTATTATAACTCAAGCGTCAGAAAGAAAAGTCTACGTATGTATATAATTGAAAGACAACCACCCAACCCCGCCCCATATTTCACCACCATAACACAAACAATGGTAAATTCGCGCCGAAGGCGCGAAAATTTTTGTTTTTCTCCTTTTTCTTCTTTCTGCTTCTTAGTTTTTCTGACCTTCGAAACCTGACAGGGGGGGGGCGGCCGCCCGCCCCCCCCCTTGGGTGCGCCCCTGCCCGAAAATTTAGGGTAAAATGGTAAAATTTGGCAATTTTTTGGGGAATGGAGTGAAGTCGGAATTTATGTTGGGCTTTTCATGGGTTGCTTCTCGAATGGGGGAAGGTCACCAAATGGGAACCCCCCAACTAAACATACGCCAGACATTTGCCACTTTTTTGTCCATTAGACTGGGCTTATTCTAGGGATTTTTTCTTGGGGGGGGGCTTCTTGGGGGCCCCCCCAAAGGTCCGAGGGGCAAGGAATTTGGGGGGGGCGAAAATTTTTCGAAAAATATGCTAAAAATAGCGCTATTTTTCTGGCATATATATACTATAAAAGTAGATTTTCATAGCAAAAATAAGCAGATTTAGTGTTGAAAAGGGCAAAAATTGAGTTAAAATCTCCGGCGAAGCCGGAAATTTTTTGAAAATTTGGCCTTCTGAGCAATTTTTTCAGGGCAAAATTTGGTACCAAAAGGACTTTTTTTGGGGGGGGGCGATTTTTTTTGGGGGGGCGATTTTTGGGGGGGGGGGGGTGTTTATTGGGCCCCCCCACTAGAATAAGCCCAGATTAGATGTCTGACATGATTTTGAAGTTACCAAAGCAAAATAGGAACTATTGACAAATTTTACATCCAGTTTCAAGAACTGGAGCGGACCGTTGGATAAAAATCATCGCATTCTCCATGTTTATAGTTTTTTTAAGTCTGATACATAACGCAACATTGTTGGATTCTTTCACTTTCTGCTAATGACGGACTCTGATTTATGTTCATTGGGAGGTTTTGAATCAATTTTTACCCAACTCTGTATATATGCTGAATGCATTACGTTAATGCTTATATAAAAGGGTCTGGTCTTCTGCTTAGCAAAGTGTGTATATATATATATATATATATATATATATATATATATATATATATATATATATATATATATATATATAATATACATACACGTATGCTAGCTGAACTGTTACAAACTGAATCTGCTTCTCTGTGTGTATGTATGCATGTGTGCCTATGTGTGCCTCTCTTTGCCTTCAAGGAGATTCTTCGTTGCAGTTGAACCAAGCTGTTGTTTTCATTAAAAATAGACTGAATAAATTTCTTTTAATCTTGAAGCAAGTTCAGTTCTATTTAACCGGCTGGCTGAATCCTTTAGTTCTTTGCCTTTGTATATAATGGCTCGATATGCCTCTACATAGTCTGGGTGTAAAGGCACATCTTCGCGGCCACCGGGAGTCCGTGTTGATCTGGTCGTCAGCTAATTAGATTTCCAAAAGGGGTAGAAAGTTTGCTATCCTAAAGTAGTCGAGTAGCAGTACAGGTATCACAATACTTTCAGTTCGAATTAGAATTTTTGTACTGGGCGATAGTTACCGTGCGTTTGGTTTTACTGCGTTTTACCATTACGCCTGTTTTTTCTGCCTTTTAGTGGTATATCCCCAAATATAATAAATCGGGGTCGGTGATTGGTGAACAGAATGAGCATACTGCGGAAGTGCCGAAACCGCCGGAAGTGACTACAGGGGCCGATGTTATCAACGCTGAAACCTGCCGGGTTAACTCGCAAACCTGGGTTAATTTTGCTATCTTCAACACATGAAATTGACCCGGGTTAGTGGCGTAACATCGGCCCCTGGTCAGCGTGGCTCCCGTAGTTCCTCGCCCAGGGTCAAAGTTGGGAAAACTCACTAGCCAACCCTCCATTTTCTTTTGTCACTATAAACAGCATTTTTCGTCGTTTTAATTGAAGGCATAATATAGCACTAGCACTGGGCCAAAGTTACCGTGGGTTTGTTTTTATTACCGCATTTTACGATTACATAAGTGTTGGAACGATGTATATATGTATACAGGCATTTTAGCCCGATACTACGTAACTGTTACATGTTGATGGGCAGTATATATACTCCCATGCTACCTTTTTGGTCATTTGGCACGCGGCCAATTTTGGGTTTTTGCCAATGTTCCAAAGTCAAACATTCGCTACTTTGGCACTAATTTGTCCCATTGCACCATTTTTCAAGAACTGGGCAGCAGCTGGGGATGTCTAATTTCTTCTGTTAGACCTTACCGGTAAAGGTTCAGAAAGAAAGTATATATATATAACAAGGGCGATTTTTATTCATTTAACTCCCTAGTGCTCAGGAGATCGAGAGGGACCCTAACTTGGGTTATTTGGGCCTGTTTGGACGAAAGAAAGTTCCATTGTACTAGAAATGGCCTAAAACATGTGCTCTTGCGCTACTAGCCATATATAGTTGACAAAATGTTGCCGAAATGGATACATTCTGCCATTCTGGGTACTTTCATGATCTGATTCTTAAATTTCCCATGCATCAGCATAAAGGTTGCGCAGGTCCATACAATTTAGCTCTTTACATCATTAAATCTAACATCTTTCCTATAGTGAAACTTTGACTTTTTCTAACATTAATTAATTTTTATGGTTCACATTTCAGTATCATTTCAGACAGCGGCGCATCAAAGAAAAGTCCCTTCTGGGACAGATCGGATGAAATAGGTAATGAAAAACTATTACCAGTTTATCTGCTCTACAAAATTAAGCTTTAATGAAAAACTATATACATATACGTACCAGTTTATCTGTTCTACAAAATTAAGCAAGTTATAAGACACAGAAACCGTTACATTCATTATTCTTTGAAGATAAAAACCTGATATACCCAGTGAGTTGGGAGTAGAGTGATTAATTCAATTAGACACAATAGCTTCACCCACTGTTAACAAAAATCAGTAATAATAGGCAAGGTCGAAATATTTTTGTTTCGAGCCTGCCTGGGAGCTTTTTAGTGGGGCCCCATCCCCCACAACTGTCACTATTATTGCTTGCATTTTTATTCGTTGCATAATCTGCTTGCAAAGTTATTTAACTTCCCGACGCGGGCAGGCCAGGTTTTCTGTGGGCCAAAAGGTGGTGTAGCTTCCCCTGTTCTTGTGAGGAAGGAAGACCAAGACTGGGGGGGACAAAAAGGCTTAAAATCCTTGAAAGGCAGTAGACATGCCTGTTTTTAACATACATCGCTATAACTAACCTTAAAAGTACTCAAAAATCAAGATTTAGTAACAAAATAGACTAATTAAACCAAAAAATTTCGAAAAAAATCCAAAAAGAAACCAATGAATTTTACTAAAAACCCTTGAAATTTGGCATTTTCTGGGCACTTTATAGTGAGTGTGGTCGACCAAAACAAAAATACTTCGACCTTGTCTATTTTGGGTTAAACATTCCCAAGTCGCTGGGTTATAGCAAGAGTACATAATAACTAAGATGTGACGAGCGTCAAGCTCTTAGTTATTAGGCTTGGGGACATCATCTGCACGATAACGGCTGACCCCCCCACAAATTAGACCCATCACTTCAAGGAAATTCGCACGCTATGCTTGTGTGCTGAAGCTCGCAACAGACGCACATTGAACCAACTGACTAGTTGTGTTTTCGAGCTTTAGAACGCAGGATCAGCCTGCGAATTTCTTTGAAGTGACGGGTCTAATTTGTGGGGGGGCAGCCGTTATTGTGCAGATCATGTCCCCTAGCCTAATAACTAAGAGCATGCCGCTTTCACATTCTTATTTATTCTGTACTCTTGGTTATATAAAATTTGTGATAACAGTTTGTTTAATATGTATTGGCGAAGAATAAAATTTCTCTGCGCGGCCCCCTGGAGACCGTGTTGGCCTGGTGCCAGCTGCCTAATCAGAGGTCCGGGGACCGGGAGTGGTAAAAAGGTTACCATCGTAAACAACTCGAGTAGTACTACAAGTACCACCATACTTTTGGGTCGAATTCGAAACTTCAAATTTTTGGACTAGGCGATAGTTACCGTGCGTTTGTTTTTTTCTCGGTGAATAACGCTTATTGGAAATGCATTTTACGGCTAAGTGTTGGAACGATGTGGGCATTTTGGCACCATACTACTATTATATGTTGGTAGACAGGATCCCCCATGCTACCTTTTTTGGTCATTTTGGCACCTGGCCAATTTTGGCTCTGTGCCAAGGTCCCATAGTCGGACTTTCGCTATTTTGGTCACACTTTTCTAGAACTGGGTAGAAGCTGGAGAGGTCTAGTATCTTTTGTTGAAAATTACCAGTAGGGGTGCATAAAGTAACGAGGGGATTTTTTAATTTTGCTCCCTTGATTTCAGGAGATGGGCCCAAACTTTGCTTTTTTGGCCTGTTTTAGCTAAAAGTTTTTAAGTCCCACTTTCACTGGAAATAGTCAAAAAGTCGCCAAAAACGGCGTTTTTCGGCCTTTTGGTGGTACCCATACATAGTAAATCGGGGTCGCTGAAAACGATGAGCATACTGCCGATACCGCCCGAAGTGACCACTGGTCAGCATGGCTCCCGTGGTTCTTCGCCCAGGGTCAAAGTTGGGAAAACTCACTCTAAACAGCGTTTTTCGGCGTCTTGGTCGGGGGCATACATAGTAAATCGACTATGCTCGTTTCAATGGGCATATCGCCGAAACCGACGGAAGTGACCACTGGTCACTACAGCCTATGGGGCCTAGTGACCACTGGTCAAACGGCCTAAAACTGCGTTTTTCGGCGTGTTGGTTGGGGACATATATAGTAAATCGACTACGCTCGTTTCAATGGGCATATCGCCGAAACCGACGGAAGTGACCACCGGTCACTACAGCCTATGGGGCCTATTGACCACTGGTCAAACGGCCTAAAACTGTGTTTTTCGGCGTTTTGGTCGGGGGCATATATAGTAAATCGACTACGCTCGTTTCAATGGGCATATCGCCGAAACCGATGGAAGTGACCACTGGTCACTACAGCCTATGGCGCCCACTGGTCCAACGGCCTAAAACTGCGTTTTTCGGCGTTTTGGTCGGGGGCAAGTTCGTTTAGGCCCCCCCCCACTAGAATAAGCCCGTCGTTGTACCACCCACAAAAAAGTGATTGCCGCGATGCTAGGGACGGGGCTAGAATTCAGTGGTATATATACTTGTATGTATATATATTTCACACTTCTGCCCTGTCTATTGCATTGTTCAAGCTCCATATCTGAATTAGCGCACTGCTGGAAGGAAAGGGAACCTTTAAATTTACAGAAGGACAAGTAATAAAAATGCTCCTGCGTAGCGTGAAAAAGTAATATGGGTGGTGATGAGGTTGTCGAATCAACAGAGAACTAGTCTTAAAAGTGCTTAATATGGAGGCTAGGTTCAAAAAAATAAGCGGACTAGGTTGTGGGCGAATTAATATGGGCACAGCTTCGCCGAGCAACCCATATCGGCGGGCTTTCAGGCTTCGACATGGCGATTGTCATATATACAAAGCGGTTCAAAAAAGTAGCGGACTAGGTTGTGGGCGAATTAATACGGGCACAGCTTCGCCGAGCAACCCATATTCGCGGGCTTTCACGCTTCGCCATGGCGACTGTCATATATACAAAGCGATTAATGTCAGTCAATAATAACAATTCCAGCAGTTAAACAATTGCTGCAAGTTGCTTACATAGAAGGTTAGATTAGCTTATACGTTAGTAATTTGGTTGTGCTGGACTACGGCAAGCAACGAGAAAAAACCAAGGTATGATTGTAAAGCTAGCGGTTCAATGGAAGTAGAAGATCGTCGGAGACAGTCCTGAAATTATATATGGACTTTTCTTATAAATGGTTAAAATGCCCATTAAATATTAAGAGTTTATCGAAAGAAATGTTTGCTTCCATTAAAACTCGTTTATCAGAGTTGCGTATTTTTACACACCATAACTAATTCTGAACACTAGTATACATATGTAATATGTATATGACTTTTTCAGTCCGCGAGTATGGGTTGCTCGTCGAAGCTGTGCCCATATTAATTCACCCACAACCTAGTCCTCTTCTTTTTTAAACCTAGCCCCATACCTGAACGGGAGGTCAATTTCACTGACCCTTGTGGAAGCAAATTTGGGTACCCCTTGTGGGAGCGATTTTTCTTGGGGGTACCTTTGAAAGCGATGTTTAAGCGATTTTTAAACAATTTTTACCATTTTAACAAAAAACAGCGATTTCTTTAGCCAAAACACATTTGTCGGACGTTTTGTTTTGCACAAAAAGTGATTTTAAGCGAAACATTCCGGCGAAGTCGGAATTTTTTGAAAATTTTAGTCGTGAAACCTATTTTTGGGCAATTTTCTTACCCCTTGTGGCCAATTTTCTTACCCCTTGTGGACGACTTCGCCGAGGGGGGGAATTCCCCCTTGTCCACCTGTGCCTAGCCCCCATATTAAGCATTTTTAAGACTAGACCTCTCTTGATGTGACAACCTCACCACCGCCCATATTACTTTTTCATGCTCCGGAGGAGCATTTTTATTATATATATATATATATATATATATATATATGTGCATATATATATACTTGTTCAATTATACGAGTAAAAATTTGCCACAGTTCATTTACATCGTGGGAGTTTCCAAAAACAGAACCCCAGTCGATGGTGGCCAAGAAAGTTGTTAGCCAATCACATGAACGAAAATCAAACTTCCATGTTTTCGCAGGTCTTTGTCTCAGGGGTATCAATACAATATTCCTCCACATTGTGGTCACCAGTAGAAAACGGATCAATAACAGACGCAACCCAGATAAGTGTCAGTAGTCAACACTAAATCAAGTATAGCAACGTTAATATATAAATAAATCAAAAATCGAATTTTTCTGCCATTTTCGCAAAAGAAGTCCGATCGAAATAATTTTGGTATGTATCAACTGGTAATGACCCCCTCTATATATATGCTGCTAATTTCATGCCGATAGCTCTTGTGTAGCGAGAGTAATAAAACATTTTTGTGATTTTTTTGTTAACCAATTCACAAAAAATACCGGGCTCGCCAAAAAATCACCCACGGATCAAATCTCAGGATACAGCTAGGAAATTTTTCTTTTCATGGATAAATAGAGCATAGTCCATAGTGTTATTATATTAAACAAGTCGGTCCCAAAAGGGTCAGTATTCCTTTGTAGACCTTTTCTTTATTCAATTGCCAGATTGTTTTCGTTTGAAGCTCTTTAAAATGTTAGAAACTCCAGGTTTAGTTTCTTTTGACTTGTAGCTCCCAAGCTACACTGGTGCTCAAAAATCTGCAATCGTTTAGATTGCTGACTGCCGAAGACTGCGCGACGGCTCTCGTTTCTGCTGCTTAAGGTGCTGGTATCGCTTTGTGTAAATTTGACCCTACAGGCTTTAATTCTTATGAAAGTGGATGAAACTTTCCAAATGTACTATTTCGGTGCTCTTTAACATTCTGGGACCAGTCCCGGATTTTTAGGTGCAAAGATAGGAAATTTTTGTTTTTTGCCGTTATTCTCTCAGCACATATATAGTCGAGACACCAGATTAGTTGGTACGACTGGAAAGAGGGCACAAAAATGAACATTTTTTGCTTTTACAACTTTTGAGCTATCTCTAGTGGTTAAGTCAGTATAAGCAAAAAACCATTTTTTGGGTCAAAAATGGCCGTTTTCGAGAAAATCAGTTTTTTCAAAATTACTGCCAAATCGTACGGACAATTTTGGTTTACTTATACTCGATCGATACACAGTCTCATTGCACATTTTATCAATGCCTATTAGCCGAAGTTTGTTGCTTTAAGCTAGAGATTTTGCCGAAAAACTATTTTGGCAAAACTGCGATTATTTTGTTTTGAACATCGATTTCTCAAAAACTACCCAATGGATTCGCGTGATTTTTGGCAGAATGAGAATTCGCACTATTGTGGAGGGACATTTTTCTTGGTTTGAGCTAAAACATCTCCAGTTGCGAGAAAACTGAATGCAAAGTTGCGAAATTTCGTGTCACCGCACATTTAATGGATTTTCTTGACCGTTAAGACTTGCTGAGCCAAATCCAAGAAAATGTCCCTCGGCCCACATGTCCTTTATAGGACAGCACAAGAAAAAATTTTGGCCGATTCCACAGTTTTGAGAAATCGATGTTCAAAACTTTTTGGTCTATATTCAGACTGTCAGATGTCAGTGTGTCAGAAAATTTTCGCTATTTTTTGCGAATTTTTACTAGTTTCGTACTCTCGTGGGAATCTGCAGATTATCAGCTTTAAAATGATGTATAAAGCTCTTTCCAACTCACAAAATTGCGAAAGTTATGGCGTTTCAAAAAATACGCACAAAAGCACTGCACAAAACAATACCAGCACCTTAAATAGGTTCTAAAACCTAATTTGCATAATTAGAATGCAAAAAATCTGACCTAAGCTAGCCCTGTGTTGAAGATAGGGCTTCTGAATAGAGAAATAACTCACACTGCACTAAACTTACTACAAGCTTCCATTTTATACATTCCTGCTCCAGCTGGTATAAAAATTTGGACCCCCAAGTTTTTTTGAGCAGGCTGGACTTAGAATTTTAGTTCACGACCCATGGGTCCAAAGTGGTTACCCGCCAATTCCCTTAACACTGTTTAATGACTCCAGGAAGCTAGAAATCTATATATTTGTGGTTCTATTACTCTAGTAAGCACAGCGCAAACAATTTGGAGACGTAATTTAGCATCTGGACTGGTCACGTGACTTGGCCCAGGGACACGTGACTTTGATCAGGGTCACGTGACTGGTCAAAAATTTTATTTCAAGGCCCAGGACGCCTAAAAACTTGCTTATATATATAGTAGGGATCGACCGGAACTCCTAAAAACCGGAACCGGAACCGGAACCGGAATTGGCTTTAAAAAACCGGAACCGGAACCGGAACCAGCTCTTTAACACTACAAAAATCGAAAATTTTTTCTGACGTTTTGGACAATTTTTGCACAATTGTTCGCTTTTTTATAGTTACTAGAACATTGTAATAACGTTTGCTTTATATTTTATATAGTTATTTCAATGCAGGAACATGAAATTTGCAATTTATTAAGAGATTTTTGTCTTATAGCACAGTTAAACTTTACTACATTATATATATAACTTTAGGAAAATGTTGAAATTAATTATACGTTGTGAATGTACTATATGTATTTATATTATTCGTGCACATTTTCGATGAATCGTAGCAGCATCTATATTTTTGTTCTATGCAATTTCGATCAACAATTTAATCGAATGCAAGTTGATAAGGACATTTGCTAACAAATAAAATTTAACTTCTTACTTTTTTTAAGCTGAATTTTGTTAAGCTAAATATAAGAAAGTAGATAAATTGATTCCTCCAAAAATTTTTGCGAGCACCAACAACTGCTCCATCGACAAAATAAGTCATAAACATGTTTAGTTTTTATCTGGCTTTCTAGGCTGATATATTTGATCATAATCAAAGAGATTCATTTAACTTTACTATTAGCGTTGCAGCATTTTCAAAACGCAAAATAAAAAAATAATGCCATTTACATTTTTAGAAAACAAAAAGATATCTATTACTATTTTTAGTTTACTTTTATTCTCTCTGTACTTCAGACAAAATTAAACTTTTTCTGAAGTACAGAGAATAAAAGTTAAAATAGTAATAGATATCTTTTGTTTTCAAATGTAAATAACATTATTTTTTATTTTGCATTTTGAAAAAAATGTAACATATGTAAGTTAAATAATTTTTTGATTATGACTAAATTATCAGCCTAAACTTAAATTTAAAACCAACATGTTGATCAATTCTATCTACTTATATTGCTTGAAGCTTAAAAAGTAGAGATTAAATTTATTTGTTGGCAAACCGATTAAATTATTGATCGAATAAGAATGTAAAAAAGTACCGTAAACAGTAATTTTAGAACATTTTAAAAACTATATATAATAGTAAAAGTTTAGCATGCTATAAAATCTCACCGTAAATTGAAATTATGTTCCGCATTGAAATAACTATATAAAATATAAAGCAAACTTGTTCAAAAAAAAAAGCGAACGAGTAAAAATGCCATCGAAGGTACAGTGCTGTAAGTGTAAGGCTGATTCCATTCCATTTTAGAAGAGCCAATTCCTACAGTTCATTCCATTTAGTGATCTACTATATGGGTACGATGACCTGATCAAGTCACGTGTCCTATTCAGTCTCCAAGTGTTGCCGACCACAAATGCCTATAGATTTCTGGCTTCCTGGAGTGGAAACAGTGTTGAAATTTTGAACCCATCGTGAACAAAATTAAGAAGTCCAGCCTGCTCAAAAACTTGAAGATCCAAACCTACTGTAGACTGGGAGGCCATATGGGCTTGTAGTAAGTTTAGTGCAGTGGTGTGCAGAAGCCAACACCATCGTTTGCATTCTAATTATGCAAATTAGGATTTTAGAACCTACAAGTGCTGAAATACCAATTGCAGTTTATTAACATACAGACATCCATAACAAACTGAACACAGTGGAGAAAACTGTCCCTACTCATTGTGATATTACGAGAGTACAATATCGCAAGAAAAACTAGTGACATTGGATATAGACCAAAGTTACAGACATCGATTTCTCAAAACATGGAATCAATAAAATTGTCTGATCTATAAAGAACATGTGGTGAAAAGGGTGATTCCAATGCAACAATGTCGAGAAATTATTGTGTAGATGACACTACATTCAGTACAACTTCAGGTATCCCATACTGTGGATAGGTCTATATTCAAAAGTGTCGTGTCAGAATTACAGTTTTGAGAAATCAGTGTTCAGCAAAATAATGTGGATAGTTTTGAAACTAAAAATAAAATGTTGTGGGAAACCGTATATCAGTATAAAAAATTGTCCATACAGTAATAATTGAAAAACTGATTTTCTGCCGACACCCAAGTTTTGCTGGCAACACTGAAATAGCTCAAAGTGCTTTAAAAAATGTTCATTTGCCCTCTTCGTATATCTCGTCTATGTTGAAATTAACGACGAAAAATAGAAATTTCCTCTTTACACCCACAAATCGGGACTGTCAGAATGTTAAAGAGCACTATCCCTCCAAATTGAAGCCTGGTTACGCAACGACTGCAAAGCAGCGAAACATGGTGCAATCGGCAATTTGCCGGAACAGTACCAGTATGGCAGGGCTACGAAACTAAACCTGGAGTTTCAACATTTTGCTTCGAACGAAAACAATCTGGCAAATTGAGCAAAGAAAAGGTCTACAGAACTGACCCTTTTAGGCCTGACACAATATGAGACTATGCTCTATTTATCCATGAAAAACTTCTAATATCTAGTCCGTGGTGACCATTGTGGTGGAGTAACAATCACAAAACTGTAGCTGCAAAATATCAGTATGAAATGAAACTCTTCCTGGAGGGGTGTACACGTTGATACACTGGTCTTTCGATCAGACTTCTTTTCTTCATTTTGGTGCTAGTACTGTAAAATTGCTATACTTGATTTGACTTGCAACATGTTGCGTCTGTTATTGTTTCTAGTGATATGTGGGTATTATTTCTGGGCAAAAACATGGAAGTTTGATTTTTCATTCATGTAGTTAACTTCTTGCCTTTTCTTGAGCACCATCGATTTTGTGCTAAAGTAATTTGTATTACTCTGTAATTAATTTATATATATAACCTTTTATATATAATAAAATTCTCCTCGAGATATGCTCTTGTGTGAGTAGTCTTAAAATAGCAATATGTTTTGGATGAACTGAAATTAAAGAGAATGAAATTGTACACGAAATGAAAAAATTGCCATTTCACATTTTCCGACTTCTTTCATCTTAAAAAAATCACTTTTTGTGCAAACAAAACGTCAACAAAAAGTGACATTTTTTTAAAATGGTAAAAATTGTTTAAAAATTTAAAAAACCCATCGCTTTTGCAGGTACCCAAATTTGCTTCAAGTGCATTGAGCCTCCCGTTCAGATGGCAAGAGGACTTGTTGTGGAGATGGGCACAGCGCTCGACAACCCTCGCGGACTGGCATATGTACTAGTGTTCAGGCCATGGTGTGGAAATGCGACGACGAGTTTTGATGGAAGCAAACATTTCTTCTTCGACAATGGGCATTTTAACCATTTTAGCATTCCGACTAAT
>JASAND010023139.1:0-20331 GCA_030248195.1 Trissonchulus latispiculum
AACGGCATGCCAATAATCAGAGACGATACATCTGCAAAAGCCACACTGACTTGATGAATTGAGCCAAAGAAGCCCCGACTTTTGACGGGAGCGCATTCGGTCAGAAACATAGGGACGGTCCCCGAAGCTACGCCAAGGGAGATCCCTATGATTACTCTGCCCAAAATTAGCAGTTCAGGGGACCGTATCACTGACGAGATATAGATCAGAATTCCTGCCGCTATCACAAACCATCCTGTCAGGATTAGGGTATTTCTTCCACCTAACTTGTTGGCGAGGACTTTTGTGGTCAGGCACCCAACGCAGGCACCTAGAAAGGTCATAAGCTTACAATTGATTAAATCAAAAATATTATTATTACTTACGTTAAATTGCAACAAGTTGTTTGAACTTTTGAAGGTTGAAATCGAACTTGGATTCGTTTTGACGTTCTGGACACTTTTTAACATTGATCCGTTCACAATATAATTAGTTAAAAATTCAAAAAACTAACGCGGATAATTTTAACGTAATCAGCTATTAAGGGTAAGCAACCTGCAGCTACGGCAGAGGCAAGAACAGCAATAAGTAGTGTAATTAGTTTTTCTCCCGGCCTTTCCCCACTTCTTTTCTCGTAGCAATCGCTCATCCATTCTTTCAGAATTGGCAGCAACGGATTCACAACTGCCAGATTAAAAAACTGAAACGAGCCGCCTCCGCTCACGACTGCGCAGACCAAAACTAGACCACATGAACCGCCCTTTAGCATTCTTCAGTTGACTCTAATGTGAACAAAAACATTAATGATCTGAACAAGAACAAAGGTACAAGTTTGCTACAAAGGTTCAGTGATCAGGTAAGCCGCATTAATCTCGTTCTAAGTTTGGCTAAACTTAAAGAGATATGGATATGCTTTGGACGTTCGACGTCGTTCGGACAAGATGCTGAGTGTATTGTATAAGCGTAATTCGGCTACAAAGTAGCCGCGAACGCATCTTATAGACACCTCAGATTGTAACATGCCGTTTTAACCGTTTAAAATTAGTTGTATAGTATATTCATGCTCACGAACGCATGGATACGTTTTGCTTATGTACATACGCGGCGTCGAAGCGCGTCTACGCTCGTCTGACTGCGATGGAATTATGAATGCAGCATTACAAATATATGGGAATCAATTTTGTGAAATCCCTCTATTGACAATCTTTCTACTAAGTCTGCCTAGAAATGTAAAAATTGAGAAATATAGCACTTTTTTGTCAATTTTGGAAGAACGGATTTTGAGGTGGAAAAACTGCAGTTCCCAGTGGGCTTAATTACAAAATAGTGATTTTTACTCAAAAAAATCTGGCGATGCATGAAATAGAACTATGTTACAGTAACTTTAACCAGTGACCAAATTTGATGAATGACACAGAACGATATGGCAAACCTTGGAAAACTGCATTTTTGCTTGAAATGTACAATGTATCTTAAGGATGGGATACACTGATAAATGATAATAGGAAACATGTGGTTTCGTTGGTGCAGTGATTTGTCATCTACTGTATCGGGAAATTCAGGTTTTTACGAATCCATATCAATAATATTTCAATAAAGTTTACCAATAGAAGTTTATCTGAATCCTACATTTCAGTTTGGCGTCGTATCTGTTTGTCCCACTGTGGGAGGTATCATAGTTTCTGTTCTGCATAACGTTATGACTAATTTCAGTCCTATTGCGCGTAACCTAACTAAAATTTGCAATATATATCTTTTGCGCAATAAACTAATGGTCGTTCATAGTAGTTAGGGGCAAGCATGTGCAGGAGGGGAAATTCTGGGGGGGGGGGGTGACGGACGGACCCCTGTGGGGGGGGGTGAGATGCAGGTCTTTGGGGGAGGGGGTAAAACCCCCCCCCCAATCCCCTCCAAGCACACGTATGGTTAGGGGGGGGCACCATGAAAATTTTTATGGTCACTGATTCAGCTGATTTTCACACAAAATTTGGTCACCCTTGCATGCGATGGCACGGGGTGGGTGACGTCAGTTAGCATGAGAAAGTAAGTGCTTTGGTGGGGCAGGTGTGTCCTCCTAATGTGTAGGGTGCGTGCGCATGTTAGTATAATGAGTAGAAGAGCAGAAGAAGAGCAATAGAAGAGTATGTAGCATGCGCTCACTCCCCCCCCCCCCCGATAACTGATATAAACAAAAAATTTAGGGTAGCTTTTAATGGGGAAAGTCTACCTTATTTAGTGATTTTAGGGAGTAGCACGGGCGTCAGAAATCCTTAACTACGACAGTCATTTAACGGCCGATAACCTGGATTTAGTGCATCTGCGCGCAATAGCCCAAGAATAGTAAATATTCCCGACAATGAGCGCTTTCCGATATAAAATTTAGCATTTTTCGGAAAAACTTAAAAAATCACTATTTTGGGATTATGGTTATCAGACGCTCATATTTTACCCCAGCGACCAGCTTGGTGTACTATCCTTCGCCATTTGTACCCAAACTTAGCTTGAAGCCATCAACAATGTTGCGCACATAGATAGTCTTATATTTTATAGGTCTATGTTACGGTCTGTCTATGTTATTTGCCAAAAAACGCGAATTTTCGAAGTATTGCTATAAATTCAAATTTCTGCGACAGAGAAATCTCGAAATCGGGCAGAGCAGAGCAGAGCTAACCACGATCAATTAGTTTCATTCGAAATGGCTTGTCACAAGCTGTGATATGTATGCATAAAGTTGCTGACCCCATTTCAACGTTGCAAAACACTCAAATTTGGCTGTTCTCAAACTTCAAAAATTAATTAAAAATTTTTGAAGGCCTAAATTAAAATTCTGCTTCCTACAAATCCCCTTCGAAATCATATTCATAATAAAAATGGACGTTGAACTGCTCCGTTTTGCCGTTGGCGAGATTTCTCTGGCACAAGGAGAAAATCACCACTTTTCCAGTTACCTATGTTTAACACATGACGATCACCAGAGCTGAAATTACTTTTCAACCATAAGAGATCCGACTTAAATTTCATAAACTCCTTAACAAGTACCATTCCGACTACAGAATGTGTGAAAATGAGCAAAATCGGAGATGCAAAAAATGGGAGATGCAAAAAATGCAGAAAATGGGAGATGCAAAAAATGCCAATTATTATAATGCATTTTGAAGAATTGGTAAAATCACTTGAACTGTCGTGAAAAGGCTGTAAGAAGATATTGCCAAAGCTGAACCAAGTGTCTATAAAAGGAGACTTTTTATTAGACTCTTGGCTGAACTATATAATTTTGTATCGTTGAAAAGATTTTTCTCCGCAGCATATAAAGATCATTGCGGTGCGACTTCCTTAGCTCAAGTTACTTCAGTACAGAGCTGGAAGTGGGTCACGGGTACCCGCGGGTACCCGCGGGTCGGGTAGGGTGTGGGTCAATACGTGTGACCCGCGGGTCAATGGTGGGTCAAAAGTGGGTCAGTCGAGACTCAAAAAAATTAGATTTTAGCATTAAAATTTCAAAATCTTTCGGCTTCGCCAAATTCTAGCATTGACTATTTTTGTTTTTCCATAAAATCTGGTCAAAATTATCTCAGCTTCTATAAAGCTATGCCAATGTTTTGATAAAAGACAGTGTTTGCCATCTGACACTGGTATGATTTTTGTAAGTACATGGCTCGTGCAAAAATATGTGTAAATTGGAACTCCAGGTATATATACAATGTTAAGTTAAACCAACTGCAAGATTTTCCGTAAGAATCTCTAAAGTTTTAAGTATATGTAGCAAACAATAACCACCGTCTACTTTTGAAGGATTTTAGTATTTGCTCCTTTGTTTTTGTTTTTGCAAAAGTGGGTAGGGTCAAGGGTCCGTGGGTCGCGGGTCGGGTGCGGGTCAAAAAGTTTGACCCACTTCCTGCTCTGCTTCAATAACTTCAATTACTCTCAAGTTGAAAGCTAAGAGAAATACTGTTCTTAGTAATTTTTGACCCGTTTTAGTTGAAAACTACTGAAGAATTGTGATGCAGAGAGAAGTGCTTTAAATCTTTTCGGAAAGTGCCCAATCAACAGCATACAATTTGTGGTCAACTTTTCCGCATTTTATCATAAACAGTAAAGCTCAACGTAGGCCTACGAATAAAACTTGGCTGCAGTAGCTGTTTAGAGCGTTATGTCTGGCCAAATGTGATGAATGCCACCGTATGGTAAAGGCTTGATCTCGAAAGCATGCAATTTTGTTTGAATTCATTCTGTCATCCATTGAAGAATGATTACTGGGAAATATAGTAATCGTTTAAATAGTAATTCGTCATTTGGTATGTTAAGGGATTCAGGTTTTGTACCAGAGTATATATGTCAGTATAAACTTACCGCTCGCCTATATTTTTGCTAAGCAGTGAATTTAGTTGCCTTGCTTGCGTCCGGTTTGAGGGAGGGAATCACAGTATATACTTTTTCTGACGTCATAAAGTTATGAGTAATTTCAATTTTGTGGAGACTAGTATTTGGGGTGTCGTTTTACATTTTGGTCTGTCCGATGTCCCTTCAAAAGTACCACTCAAGATTGTTGCAGCAATGTGCAATTTGATATTTACTAGATTATATTACAACATCAGTTTATTGTGAACGTGAAAGAACTCTGCTAGGGTTCCCAGATTAAAATGCTTGCGACATACGACATATACTGTAAGCAGTAGTACTGTTTCGTTTAGTATAGTAAAGTTGACTGATATCGATAATATAGGAACATCCATTATCAACAGTAATCTCGTCGATTTATGCTTCGTTTGAGTTGTCCTAGTTTGAGCGCTCCTTTCATCACTATCTCAACCGCAGTGATAACAGAACCGCTGAACAGGATTCCTAATGAGCCCCCAATTCGTATAAAAGCAGTAAACGCCTAAACACAAAAACATAACGACATATATAGGCTGAAAATTTAAATTGTAAAATTGTACTCTGGTACACATAATAGTAACAGCAACGATGGGGGTTTTGTAATAGCACCTGACTTTCTGGTTTAGAGCTAGGTTTTTGCTCTACCACTTTGGCGCAGTCGTCGTTAAACTGTCTTTCAAATATTTTAAAAAGCCGGAATCTCTTGCATTTTAGTACAATGTGACAACATTCGGGGACTTCGACAATATGGGGATCCTGCGCACAGGCAAAATGAGTTTTTAAATTTATTTCTGGAAAACGTTTTTCTCAGAAAGTTGTGGAGCACACTAGAGGGAACGTTACACTAGATCTTGTTTTTGAAAGCTTGCCAAATCTTATTTCCGATGTCAAAACCCAGTCCCCTATAGCAAACAGCGACCACTCTTGTGTAAGCTTTGGTATAAATGTTGCGGTTCCAACGGAGCGTAGCCAGTCATACCTATGCTGGGACCAAGCTGATTATGCCAGTATGTTGGCTAAACTTGAAATGGTTAACTGGAGTAGTTTCTTCTCTCCGTTTCCATCTGTAAACGAGAAATGGTTAGTTTTCAAAGAATTATGTCTAGGTATTATTAATGAAAACGTTCCGATGAAGCAAGTTCGAAACGGAAAAAAGCCAAATTCCCGAAAACCATAAGGCGCCTTCTTGCGCGTAAAAAGTGTTTGCACAAAAAGTTTCGATCTAATCCTAGTTCTGAAAACAAGATTCGTTTCGATGAAGTCTCTGCGAATTGTGACATAGAAATTAAAAAATTCTACCTTCGTTCTGAACAAAAGTTAATTTTTTCGACTCAAACCTCAAAAACTTAATTTTTCGACACTTTTGGGCTACCCCCAAAAAAGTGGGGGGGGGGGCTGCCAAAAGTGGGGGGGCCCACCCCCCACCCCCTCTAAAGAAATACCAGCAAATTTTAGATCTTCAGAAATTGATTAAAGAACATTAAAGGCATAAATCAAAATTCTAATTCCAACAAATCACAGTACTTATCCAGGCCTTTTCTAATGATACCAGACAAAGCTGGTTAGCATTGCCCAGTTTCGAGATTTTTTGAAACTAGACCAAAAATGTGAAACTTTTTTAGTTTCCTATGTTTAACACATGAGACCTCAACTATTCGCTGATTCACCCGTCATATGACGGGAAGTCATCTCTTCTATAATGCCGACCCGTCATATGACGGGCTGAGACTAACGTTAAAGATAGCACTATCAAAGAAGTCGGCATAATAGAACGACTTAAGCTTTGCAGGTGGCATATGAGAATGAAATTCTAAAATTTTCAGTAGTTGCCCGTCATATGACGGGCATCGGCATATCAGTATAAGGATTTTAAAAAATCTGGCTTTCGGGCCCGGCACTAGAGGAAAAAACCAAAAATGGTGGTGGCAGCGAAAGGGCTAGGTGAAATTACTCGACAACCTTAAGACTTGCGACTTTAACTTTAAAAACTCGTTAAAATATACCGTTTGTACAATAAAATACGTAAAAATCAGAGAGATGGGAGAAAGTCGGAAAAATGACCAAAATTTGGACCCCCCTTAAGCAAAAAACTTAGTCAACGACTCCGACACTAAAGTGTAAGACTGGAACCGAAATTTTTGGAGTTTTTTGGAAAAACCTTGGTCACAAAACTGGGCTTATTCTAGTGGGGGGTGGGGGGCCCCCATAAACACCCTTCCTCCCAAAAAAATCGTTCCCCCCCAAAAAATCGCCCCCCCCCGCAAAAAGTGGGTGCCCCTTTTGGTACCAACTGTTGCCCTGAAAAAATCGCTCAGAAGGCCAAATTTTCAAAATTTTTTAAAAGATTTTTAGTCGATTTTTGCCTATTTAAGGTGGTGATTCCTTTTGGGCACATATTGTTGGTTGGCGGCGTAAATCAACATGAAATTTGATGAAACTTTCCGAAATTAGTTCTTTTAGCGTTCTAACACCCTCCGCGCAATCCCGATTCAAAAATTCGAGATTTCCGGTCAGAACGGTTTTCCAAATTTCTGAACGTTTGGCAGCTGCTATACAGTTATGACTATATTCATTCGAAAGATCTCATTGAGCTTCACATTTTTGGTTTTTAAAGCAAG
Organism: Trissonchulus latispiculum; assembly: GCA_030248195.1. Classification (NCBI taxonomy): domain Eukaryota; kingdom Metazoa; phylum Nematoda; class Enoplea; order Enoplida; family Ironidae; genus Trissonchulus; species Trissonchulus latispiculum. The sequence continues at coordinate 6,975 of JASAND010023139.1, forward strand.
TTTCTAACTTTTCTTTACCGTGAGATATAACCGATTTTCTTGTTTTGGCGTCGAAAACTTGTCATCTTTGCAGAAATCAAATAATCCAACATTCCTTGAACTACGCAAGTAGCGAAATCAAACTAAGGGCGTCGATCTGAAGGTCTCATAGGGACAAATAATCCGGCGCATGATCGTATTCCAACTGCTATCCTGTAGGCTGCTATCATAAAAAATGTAGTTTTTGCAAAACCAAGACCAATTTTTTCCAAAGATTGTGGAGCATTCACCATGCAAGGTGGAAGGCTGGTACTGAACAAATGTGTTCTTCACAAATATACCCAGGGACGATTTTTTAGTTGAACCGATTACTGCTTTCTAGCTAAAGTAATCGCTTGACAAATTTGGAAAATGTAGGCAAAATACAGGTTACGCACACATTTCAGCTTATTTCTCTATAACGAAGAGCTATTTCACAATAAATAAAAAATCGTCCCCAGCTATTTGATGGAGGTATCGAATGATATAACCGATGTGTCGCGAAAAAATTTACTTGAGTCTGCAAAAATTCTGGAAAATTATACTTCTTCTAAAATGTATTAAAAAATATTTTAGAAAACCAACATTAGTTTCATGGTATGCGTTAAAAAGAGAAAATGTCAAGCTACATTTTGATATAAAAATGGCTTCTTAACTCCAAGTAATGAATGAGTAATAATGGTGCAAGCTTTATGTGACCAAAGGAAATCACCACCTTAAGCGCTATTTTTGCACTAAAAATGAACTTTTTTGGGGATTACTATAGAAACAGCGCTATTTTTAGCATGTTTTTAGAAAAATTTTGAAACATTTTCGCCCCCCCCCCTAGAATGACTCGCTCCCCGAGGGCCCCCATCCAAAGAGCCTCCCCAAGAAAAATTCCCTAGAATAAGCCCAGCAAAAGGGAAGAGGGAAGAGAATCTCGCTCGGTATGTGGGGGGGGGTATAGTCAGGGCGGGGAGAAAAACAAACCCGAAAAGTTGGGGAAAAAGCACACCCACCCAGAGAACTCAAGGTAGCAGATATAGAGACCCAGTATAGTGCAAACGAAAGCGCGATCTTTTTACAGTAAAACCATACCCATAAGGTTGGTATGGGCCAAAGCGGTCTATTCTGATAGTGTTCCAAAATTGACCCCCTCAAAACACCTCCAAAACCTAAGAAATTTTAAATTTTGCTAAGCTTATTTCTAGAAACCTATAAGGAAACCTTAGCTAGTCTTTTGCATAGGGGCATTTGTGGACCCCTTCTAGCGTTTGGTATATAGACGACAGCGTCTTACCTTTTATCCAGGCTGAGTACTGGGTATGTTTTTTCTCCCCGCCGATTTTGACCCCTCAGCGGGGAAAAACACACCACCCAATTTTTACAAATAGTCCAATATGTAGTTCTGAGCAATTCTGATGCTCTTAAACGATAAAGCGGATCTTGTTTTGTAATTCTGGTTCAAAAAATATGCACTTAGAGCCTCTAATAGCTCATAAATTAAGGATTAAAATTTGCTGCATCATCGTGCCAGGTTTCAAATGTTTACAAGGCAAATTTTTAATGAAATTAAATGAAATTTATGAAATTGCAATTTAACGCCAAAAATAACTGAAATAATGATAAACAATGACTTTTGAAAGTGTTTTGGTATATTTATAGTTGTCTGGTGCTGTTTTTGCTGCGATCTGCGATCATTTCATGGGTTCAGGTGCCTTGACATAAAATGCATCTGACTATGTCCGATAAGCAGCTTTCTACTGGAAACAAAGTGCACTATGTTATTTAGCATGGCCAAAAATGTACAAACAACCTTGAATGTGTAACAATTAGTGTCCCGCGGAACAGTCAGGATCATTTTTAGCACCGTGTTTTTTTCCGCCGGTATGTTTTTTTCCCCAAAAGGCGGGGAGACAAAACACAGACGAAATCGATTATTGTTACAGATGTACAAGGGATCAGGCGAATTTCAATACATGAATCGATAGAACTAGGGGCGACATACACCATGGTACAAACGCAAGCTCTCTCTCTCAGCCTTAAGTCAAAAAAGTTACAGCCTTAGTTCCGTATATGTGTTTTTCCCCGCCCACACTAAATTGTGTTCTCCTCAGCCAGCCTGTACGCAGTCGTTTTTTTTCAAGTGGGACCTGTAGTTTTCACGGTATTTTTCCACGAAACCCTGTGGGAAAACACAAGTGAAAACACAAAGAGCTATGAGCACACGTATGGTTTGCCATGCCACCGTACCGCCTTTTTTGATTTCTCTATAATCGAAGCTCTGACCGAGGTCGGCATGCTTGCACCAGAACGTTGAGTCTTTGTAGGCCATTTTACTGATGTTAACCTTTATTCTCTGACTTGCAGAGACTTGTCAAATCCATAGTACAATATCAATTTGTCTGTCATATTTATTGTCCATACTATTGTATAAGTTTGTGTATTTTTATGTGGCATGCATATTTTTGTATTTTAGGCATCGACTGTGGCGAAGGGAAGCGCAAAACTCAGGCCGAAAATGTGTGCACTTATTTTGTTTCCCCGGAGGAAACCCTTTATGCCTATGTTAGGCGTCGCTCTAAGGGAAAGATTGCATGATTTCAGCGAAACAACATTGTTGTAATGGAGTAGCTAATTGATAGACTGTTATGCGTCTGTCAAACTAACTAAGGTACACCATGTTGAGCGAATATATAGAAACGCCTTTTTTCAATAAGTAGTCTGTGCATAAATCTACACAGATAGGTAGCTGAAGTTTAGATTTATGCACAGATTTAATCAGATTTCTGTATAAATTTGTAATTTGACAAAACGTTTCTGTACAGATTTAATTGTTTATTCCTCAAAAGGTGTGCACAAATGTTTCATTGTTGACAAAAATCTATATGTGAAAAACTAGCAATTACGGTCTGCGATTCAACAAACTTTATAACAACCGATAAATCTAATCATTTCAAACAGCAACCATTTTGCTTATATAAAAGATAGCTTAATCGCATGTCAAATCAGTGTTGGTATTGTTTTACGCCAGGAACAGTCGGGTTCTTACCCATTTTATATGTATTAGCTGTGCCGCCCTCTTTGATTGTCTGATAATAAACCGTAAGTTGATTTAATAAACACATTGTTACGCCAACATTGCCTCATGTTTGATTAGGGTAGGAAGTTAGATTAGGGATTCTATTTTCGAGCGAGTTGCACCCGTAAGAACCTGCATCAGATTCGCCAACCAATTTCCGGTTTAGTAACCGGACAGTAAACCGGGGATTGATATTTGGCGTCCGTGACAGGACCACTGTCCGGTTTGTCAAATTTCAAAAATTCGTTTATTTTGACAATTTTCATATATCAATAACTTTTTCATTTTTGCGAGTTGAACAAAAAGCTTTACATTTCTGAAAAGCTCTTGATTTGGAGATTCTTTTATGATACTTAGTTTTTCATAAAAACGACTTTTAATTTTTCCGATTTTTGAGGGTGCAACTTTGAATTTTTGAAAAATGGAAAATTTAAGATTGGTAGCTAGGGGGTGTTGGACACCCTCCCCCCCTCCCCCCCCAGGTAGTTTGAGGCGGGGAATTCAACTGGAAACTGCATAGGGTTATTGGGGCAGCCCAATAACCTATAATTTAACAAAGTTTAGGTAGATTTGAGCGATCCCCCCCTCCCCCCCAAACCCCCCCAAGACGGGTATAAAAATTTTCAAAATTCTTAGTTTAGGAAAATTTGTGGACGTTTTTTTCACCCCCTGGTGCTAAAAATTCCTGTTTTCGGGAATATTTAACACTAGGAAAGCAACAGAAGCGCACTAGAGGCAAAATTTCGAATTTTTGGTCAAATTTTGAAATTTTTTTTTCGACCCCCCAAGTCATTTTTGGGTCGATTTAGGCCAAAATCTTGCTCATTCGGCCTGAAATAAATTTTTCGGGTGTTGTTTTCACGCTCAGGAACCTATTTTAGGCAATTTAAAGGCAAAATTTTGAAAATTTTTTCGAAATTTTGTGAAATTTTTTGACCCCCCCCCAAGCATTTTTGAGGTCAAAATCGGTTAATTTCTTGCTATTTTGGGCCTAATAATTTTTTGGAGCGTTGTTTTCACGCTCAAAACGTGATTTAGGGCGTTTTAAGGCCAAAATTTGAAGTTTTAGGCCAAATTTTGACGATTTTTGACCCCCCCCCAATCGACCCCCAAAATCGAAAAATCGCCTAAAAATCGCGATTTTAGCCTAAAATATCGGTGAGCCTAAACGCAAATTGCGATTTTAGGCTAGATTCTGTCCATATTTCGTGTTTTTAGAGTATTTAGGGATTTTTGACCCCCCCCTAAAACCCCCATTTTCAATTTTTTTTCGGGATCCTAGTGTCGTTTTTAGCATTTTCGAACACTTTTTCTGCTTTTTTGAGTCGAAAACAAAAAATCCGTTTCGTCTCATTGGTTACACTAACCAGAAAATGCTAAAAATCGCGTCGCCCCCCTACCCCCCTCAATTTGATATATACGTATATAACTTTTTGGCCAATTTTGTTGTTTTCCGTGCTTTTTTGGGTCGATTGGAGGCGGAATTTTGTTTTGTGTGCACGTACGCATTAATTTCCGAGCAGACGCACGGCGTTTTGGTTTTGTTTTCGTGAAAAAATGCATTTTTAAACGGCTTTTTGACGAAATTTTGTCCCTTTGAAAGCTGCTAATTTGTGGTCAATTTTCAGCAAACCGAAGGTCGCGCCTGCGCTACTTATGCTGCTTTGGTACTATTATGCCCGTTTTGCGAAAGAAACGTGCCCCCTCCCCAATTGTTTCGTCGAGAATTTTCGTTTTTTATCTGTGTTTGAGCAAATTTAGCTATTTTTAGGGCGCAACTGTGGTTTTTTTCTGAAAAGCAGTATTTTTGTCAGTTTTGCTATGATATACTTACAATGTTTTGAATCCGTAGCGCACAGCGTACAAAACTTTTAGAATGCGTAGATCTAGTCATTTTTGGGACAGAAATTTTCACATGAGTCAGTTTCGTCGGTGTTTTTTCTGCCACAAAGTTGGACATTTACTGGCTACATGTCCTTTACGTATTAATAATTTTCGATGCCAAATTCCTTTTAGTGGCCAGTTTAGTAATATTTTCAGAGGCACACAGCCAAGTCATTCCGCGTTTTTGCCGAGAGCAACCAATTTTTCTTCGAATTTTTCGTTATTGCCCCCATACGTGCATAGCTCAAGACGTGATTTTTCTCCCCCAAGTCTGCTTAGCCTATATGTGCCCCCACCTATCAAATGTTTTTCTTGTGGTTTTGTCGGCTTTCCTAGCGCGAATTCAAATTTTTTGAGACGTCCAATTCACGGAATTCGCCATAATCACAATTTGGTGTCGCCTGTTTACCCCAGATTTCCAACTTTTCCTGGTCGAATTTCAAGTTCTACGTACCGGAGCAAATTCAACGCTATGCCTAGTTGCCCCATAGGAAACTACACCAGAAATAGCTATTCGTTTTGTCCTAACCCTCAAACTTCTTTTTCTAGGCAGAAAAATCCACCCAAAAATGGCCATTTTCCCATGTTTGAGGTATGTCCGAATTTTTCAGGCAGAAAATTTTTTGCGAACCCCCCGAGCCAAATGACTACAGCAGTGAGGAGTAGCCCTACGAACTGCTACTATAATAGGTATCCGTTCCCTCAATTCGTTTCTCCAGAATTTTCTACAGGCCAAAACCTTTTTCGATATGGCAATAGTACCAGATGGTCGAAATCTCAAAAATTTCCGAGCCGATTTTCGAATTTTTGCTCTCAGAGTCCAATGAACGGTAATTTTATGTCAAGCGCGTTGTTCTCAAACAGATTTTCACATTTTTATCCTTCGAATTTTGGTTTTTTCCAACGAAAGTTTGGAAAATCTGCGTTTTTGACCCCCCAAAACAGGTCATACCACCCCAAACAAAAAGTGACTTGTTTCAAAGGTAGTATTTCTAGTAATTTGGATCAAAGCAACAATTCTTCCAAGCAAGCGCATAACCTGGCCAAAAAATACCAGGGCCATGATTCTCCTGGATCAAGTTCTCGCGTTACGGCTTTTTCAAATTCGGCACAGTGGTGGCAGTCTGGTCAGATGGACAATGGTCATGAAGCGGTTTCTTCAGCATATACTGATCTCAATGATGATTGGTCTTTTGCAGTGCACAATTTGGAGCACTACGATCCAAGTGACGATTTTTTCCAATGCACTAATGGCTCAGTAGTTGGCGATGAAGCCCTGAATTCTGTCTTACGCCAAGAAACGACAGTTCAACGGTCTGAACCTCCTGGAAGTTCGAATGATTTGGAAGTGGAATGTATACGTATCCCAGAAGCTCATTTTGCTGGTAAATATTTAACAGCGGAAGTTAACGCTGAAAAGGCAAGTATGGATTTGCCCAGCTCGAATGGCTTGAATACAATGGAATTGAACAAAGCTCTGATAGAATGTGGCTCAATGAATAATACTTCAGCAGTTATGGGAACTGTAGTAAATATTGCCCTAAATGATGGTTGTATTTTGGATTTATTATTTAATGAAGAAAAGGGCAAAGAAAGCACTGATGAAAAGCTGAAGAAATATACGTATGCAAAGAAATGGATTTGTTTCGGAAAGGAAAGATTTGGTTATAAATCCTCAGCCACGAGCTTTGTTATCGCCATTCTCAGCAATTGTTTCTTAATCAGGCAGATACGTATATACATGGAATACGTATGCAAAGCCATGGAGGGCTTTGATTAGGACTCTGGTCACTGGGCTCTCAACATCATCATTACGCGCAACTTGTATGGCCATCTTCAAGTTAGTGCGTAGCTGCCACACAAAAGCGCATGTCGTAGGTCTCTACGTCGTGTTTTTGTCGTGATGGTAGCATGGTTTCATTCATTTTTCTTTTTCTTTTTCATTTTCTACTTTCAATATTTTACTTTTCGCAGTAATTTTTTGTTTTGTCTTTTTGCCAGTCATTTAACCGGAATTTATTAAAAGCTAACGTTCAGTAGTTTTTTTTCTAACCTGTATTTTTGTCCGTTTATCTTATCGGAATTATTGGAATTCTGGAATTTATTGAAAAGCAAGCAAAGTTTGTCAGTTAACCAGTACACACCGTACATATTGATGGTTAACCAGAAAGAAAGAAGGAATTCATAGAGGCTTATTAATACGTTCATACCTAAAACGCCTCAGATACGTTTAAATGAAGACTTTATCTTTAACTGAAGTTTGGCTTGCTATATATCGTATATTTTGTGGTATTTGATCTTTACAGTATTATTTTTGAAGTTCGTAGTATTTTGTACGTGTACAGATATGCTTTTGCATTCTAATTTTGGCATTTTGTTTTGTATTTTTTCGCTTAATCTTTGCCGTATATTAATCTAAAACCTCTAAAAATCCAAAAATATTGAGTTAGTACTTATGTAGTTTATTTGCTGTACAGTTGTTGTTGTATTCTTTTGTAATTATGCTTCGGCAAGCCACACTTCATAGCGAAATAGGTTCATGCTTTGTATATTGATGTAGTGAATTAGAGTTAGTTTGTATTTTTCCTTAAATACACCTCATAAAAGCTAAAGTGAAATGACGATGTAACATAGTTTTTCTCTTTTCGAGTGAATTTCTAGTTTTTCTGTACAAACGTAATCACTATCCAACGTCGAATTTCTTTTTCTATCTTGCGAATAATCCTATCTAAAAATTTTTTTTGCCACGAATCTCAAGTTTAAGAGTACGAGTATTCTTTATAAATGTTTGTCTAACCCCCTTTGTGTTTCAGCTTTACGGCTCTTTCAGTGGTGTTTCTTGACGGTGCTTCGAACGGTGCAAGTTGTCGGTGCTACCACTTTTCCGACCAGGCTCGAGGGCCGGTGCCCCGTAGTAGCCTTCCGACCAGGCTCGAGGGCCGGTGCCCCACAGTAGCCATACCACTGCCTTACCATCATCTACCTTATATTAGAACTTTTTCGTTGTTATATATATGTTTGTTTTTGTGATAACCTTTAAATCTTGTCTTTAAAAATTTCTTATTCATTTTAAAACTTAGCTTTAATATGCTTGCCTTAATTTTAGTCTTGTTGTACTGTTTCTATTTGTTTGTCTACTTCGATTCTGTTGTTTGTTTTTGTTTAGCTAGGTTTTGAAATTATCTTGTGGAATTCGTAGGAACTCATTTCTTTCGCACGGGGTGAAACGATAACAAAAACATTTAAAACTGAGAATTGTGATAACGTGTTGTTAGCTGATATCTGTTAGGACTTATTAGGATATATGTAATTGCTGTTTGTGAAATTCTATTTGTAATTCTCTTTGAAATCTGTTGGAATTTTGTATTCTCTTTAAACTGCTATTTGCTATTGCACAATTCCGAGAAATAAGGGCTTTAAGCCAAGGGCCAAGAGTTGAGCTAAGACGGGTTGTGCTGTAAACGGCAGTTTCTGTCTGTGCTTTTTACTATTTACTTTGTGAACCTGTAATCCTACTATTATTATTGTTAGTTAATTTGCTAGAATATGTATACCTAGTTTGTTTTGTCATTACATTTTTGTCGTAGTTACTCAACTTTGAATTTCACTGTATAGGATAACTTGTAACCTTTTACTGTTGTGCTTTATATTTGTTTAGCTTAGGATTTGAATTCTTGTTGTCTGTTATAAATGACATATTTACTCTTTTGAAAATCGTTGTACAGATACTTATGCCATATATAACCTTTGAACTCTTGCTGTAAAGTATAATTTGTCGTATCTACTCTATGTACAGCTGTGATTTTTGTACTGTCAGGCCTGTGTATTTGTAATTGTTAGAATGACAGTTTTGTGTGTTGGGTTGAGTTGAGTGAATTGGGTTTTCTAACCATAGCGGCTTTAGGGTACACTTTTTCATATGGGGTCTCGATCCTTTATTTTTGATTTTCTACTTACTCTCTTTTCATTATCTAAATTTGAATCGCAGTATCGTTTAAAATGTTATCAAGTTACTTGCAAGTAAGCAGTTAATCCCCTGCATTTGACTACCACTTCGCTACCAAACTTTCATAATTTCTTTAAACTTTGTACTTTCTTTTGTAAGTCGCTTGGCTTACTTCTGAAGTTACTTTCTTTCATGGGCAGTAAAAGCGCCAGGACTTCTTAACGGTTGCTTACTGGTCGCCCATGTAGTTTTCTTTTTCTTGAAATTTTCCATCTATTTTTAATTCTCGAATTATGGTAGCAACTCTCGTTTATCTCTGAATTTTTAGCAGGCGCTAAAAAAACTTTCGCAGGGGGATGATGTGAAAAACTAGCAATTACGGTCTGCGATTCAACAAACTTTATAACAACCGATAAATCTAATCATTTTAAACAGCAACCATTTTGCTTATATAAAAGATAGCTTAATCGCATGTCAAATCAGTGTTGGTATTGTTTTACGCCAGGAACAGTCGGGTTCTTACCCATTTTATATGTATTAGCTGTGCCGCCCTCTTTGATTGTCTGATAATAAACCGTAAGTTGATTTAATAAACACATTGTTACGCCAACATTGCCTCATGTTTGATTAGGGTAGGAAGTTAGATTAGGGATTCTATTTTCGAGCGAGTTGCACCCGTAAGAACCTGCATCAGATTCGCCAACCAATTTCCGGTTTAGTAACCGGACAGTAAACCGGGGATTGATATATATAGAGTCTATCTAAATCTAGTTTATGACTCCATAAGTTTGAGCGCTGTCATTACTTATAGCTACTTCCTTTCTTTGTAGATTCTGTACAAATGTTAATGTTTAGAAATCTACCGATTACGTATTTACGCTGTGAATTATGTCTTATTATCAGTGTAAATGCTCCACCTTGACACCTGTACCCCGATGATAGACATGACAAATAACCTCTTCCGTAGTGTAACGGCATTATGATTTATGATCTTTTTAAGAGGGTTTGCAGACTCAATGAATTACAACTTAGAATTCTTGGAAGCTGCAACACTGTCTCATTTACTATTGGTATTAAAAGCTTCCTTCCATATTCAGGAGTTTTTAAGGTTTTAAAAAAAATTTAAACAACTCTCCAATTTACTATTTACACTAGTTCAACTTTGCATTTATGAATTTTACCAGTTTAGGGTTATAAGCATAAACAAACCGCCGTGCAAATTTTCGCTGAAGCTAACCACATTTAATCTAAGCGACAAACAGGTAGATTTGCAGATTAGATTGGTAGATTTGCATAATGAATTATTTTAGTATAAGAATTATTGATACTAAGATAATCTGCAAATTCCATGAAACTTAGGCAGATGGGGGGAGGTGGGAAAGTAAGAAAACCGTATCCCCAAGAGGGTTCAAATGTCGAAGACTGAAAACAAGGGCTAGCCAAAACAAGTAATGATAAACGCGGTCTGGTTTTTGGCTGGGATGGAGGAAGGTGCCACGTTTTGAGCAATACGGTTGTTTCGTTGATAAGACATAAACAGTTCTTTAACTTACCATTAATTCATTAATTCACCATTCCTTAATAACAGTTTATGCAAACTCTCGGCAGAATCAGCTAAAGCATTCAAACTTTAAGAACGTCCCATCTTTTGTTTGTTATAAATCTGTGCAGATTTAGCACAAATATTTTTGATTTATAGATAGATTCTGTGGAATTGCTCTTTCTGAACAAAGCAATTCTACACACATTTATGTTCTGTTCTGTGGAGAAATGTTTTTAAAATTAACAAGTCTGCACAGATTTAACACATCTTTAAAAACATTTCTGCACAGTTTTATTGCGTACTGTATAGAAATAAAATGAATTCTATATATTCGATCAACATGGTGTACCTTAGTTAGTTTGACAGATGCATTAGTTAATTAATCGGTATGTGTTAATTACGCGTGTTGAATAGCTTGTGTGCTGCTAGCTGGCTAGAAGGTTGCGGAATTGATGCTTTGTGGTCTAAAGATATTATTTAGTGAATTTTTGGAGAGATTAGTTTCTGTAAACAACTTGTTTTGTATCAACTTTCAGTCACTGCAGACCGGGAACTGAAATCGTATATTGAACCAGGTATTCCCAGTGCGGGTGTATGGTGAAGGGATTGTTTTAGTTAATTGTTTTAATTAATTAATGATTTCAGATTTTGTGAAATAATAAGGGGTGTGCAGCAGCAAATGCAATTGAGGGAATACAAGGCATTAATCATAAAGAAATAATGAAAAACGACTGTTCTGTAGTCACTTCAAGTCATAACCTGAGTCAGAAACAGGAAAGTGTCAATTGGAAGCATTACAAGGCAGACCCGGTTTCCCTCGCTACATTCTATTCTGAAATGTAATGATTTAGCAGGGTATTTTTTAGGGATTTTTTTTCGGGGGGGAACTTCCCGGGGGGCCCCCCCCGGACCCGGGGGGGGGGGGAGAAAATTTCGGGGGGGGAAGATTTTTTTGCATAAATGAGCCAAAAAATGGTATTTTTTGGCGTATTTTGCATGGTGAAACGCTAAAAGTTCTCAAAAATGCCAGGATTTAAGCTAAAAATAGCTATTTTTACGAAAAAATCTTCGGCGAAGCCGAAAAATTTTTGAAAATTTGCCTATTTTGGCAAAAATTTGGGCCTCCAAAAAATCCCGGGGGGGGGAAGCAAAAATCCCGGGAGGGGGCGATTTCGGGGGGAAGGCATTTTCGGGGGGGGGAAGGTCAATTTCGGGGGGCCCCCCCTGTAAAAAATACCCTGATTTAGTAACAGATTTTGAACATTTTTTCTGATAACAGATCTGTCAACTTGAAATTACAGTAAACCCAAGGTTTACAGTGCTTCCATAATATGCTTTTGATTACGGTTTCTGCTAATGGCTGACCGAAAGATTATATTTGTTTGTATGTATATTCGTGAATTTATATATATGTATATTTTCTTTTGTCAAGAAGTTATTTTGATAATATACTGTGCTATCCTTTGCTTTCAAAAACGGGAATGGTTCTACCAGGGGTTCTTCTCAAGGGAGAGGCCGAATAACAGTTAATTCTAAATTTTCTAATTCTGTTAATTCTAAATCTTTCTGTCTTCTTTCTTTTGAGGAATGAGTTACTTTGGCCGAAAATTTTGGAAAATTGGGCAGCTGGAACGTATATATATGTGTACATTTGACTGTCCTAAATGGATGTGTTATGCCTTTTTAAAGCCCGGTTCACACTAGGGCACCACAAGCACAAGCACAACCGGTTCACACTGTTGAAAACTGGCACAAGCACAAGCGCAAGCACAAGCACAACGCCGAGTTGAATTCAGTTTAACTTTTTGCACAAGCATAGTGGCCGCAGCCAATTAAATTTGTTTTGCACTTTGCACAGAAGGCGTGGCCAGGCTGAATTTCAAATTCTATTGGCTATGCTTTTGCCATAGTGTGAACGTTTTCATCTTGTGCCTGTGCTTGTGCTTGTGCTTGTTCTTCTGCTTGTGCCTGAGCTTGTGTTTGTGAGCTAGTATGAACCGGCATAAAATGTATGGGCAGTTTCGTGTTGTCTCAGCGACGTGCAAGTGGCAATGAGTTATTTATATCAAGAGTACATAATAACTAAGAGTGTGACAAGCGTCCCACTCTTAGTTATTACGCTGCAGACATCATCTGCACAATAACGGCCTACCCCCCCCCACAACTGAGTACCAGGTACACAATTGTGTACAAGCACTCGCTTGTATGTTTACATGTTGAAGCTCAAAAGTGGCCAGCTGTTGATGGAATGTTTTTGGCTTCAACATGTAAACATACAAGCGAGTGCTTGTACACAATTGTGTACCTGGTACTCAGTTGTGGGGGGGTCACCAGGTACTCAGTTGTGGGGGGGTAGGCCGTTATTGTGCAGATGATGTCTGCAGCCTAATAACTAAGAGTGGGACGCTTGTCACACTCTTAGTTATTATGTACTCTTGTTTATATACATTATATTTGTGCTAAAATCTGTGCATATGATGTAGCATTTCTGTACATTCTACAAATTTTTATCTTTTTGTATAAACTTAGTCTGCTGGGCGCTGTTGAAGGGTGTCTATTATAGAAATATCATTTTTTCCTAAAAAGTTGACTGAATGGCCCTATATAAAACTTATTTTCCTTGAGATATACCTAAATCTGATATTGGATACGGAATATTTTATCACTCTTATCTATAAATATTATATTTTTGGTATGGTTCCCTTTATATTTTTGTGGTCTATTTATACGATGGTTCTCAGCTATATCTGCTGTAGTTTTTCGCTTTGTGCAAAAAAGATTAAAGAGCGGTCTTTAGCTTGTTTGGACAGGTATTATCTAGCTGAGATTTGATATGCGGCCGTCAATCAACGAATTTTTATTCACAAATTTTGCAGACCTGTTTTGTAGCAAGGAAGCTAGG
>JASAND010023140.1:0-13212 GCA_030248195.1 Trissonchulus latispiculum
ATATATATGCATTTTAATAGGAATGTATTATATACCTTTTTCAAATATATATATATCGGTACTTCAAATATTTTCGTGTACCCTTGAACTGCTTTTATAAAAAATTGAACTATTTATTTATATACAAAAACAAAAGCTGCTGGCTTAATTAATTCTTGCTGCCATACGTACAGCTTTACAGCTATCATTTATATATAAGCTGTAGGTCGGGGCCAAAACCCTCTTACCCAATTTAATAATTAAAACAAAATATATACGTATATATATGGGTAAGTTTACGCAGATTTGCTTACTACATATTGAAAATTTGAATGAACAAATTTATAGAAATTATTTGAATGAATAAAGCATTGATTTAATATTTTAACTGTTCAAAATATAGCAACATCGACACATATGCAAAAGATTGTCTTCACTGTCCCGTAAACTGTTTCTAAAATCTAGTGTCATTTTTGGGCTACCTCCGGCTCCGGCTCCGGCCGGAGGTGACCTGCCTCCGGCTCCGGCCGGAGGCAAAAACCCGCCTCCGGCCGATCCCTAGAACAAATTCACAAAAGAAAAATCACTACCAACTTTGTGTAAAATGCCTCTGGGGCAACGGCTAGGGCAGAACTAATGCCAAATTCGAGCTCAGCGGCCCGAAAAACCTATATACCGCATGTTTTAGGTACCTCAACCCCCTTCTGGCAGACGGTCCGGCCGATGGACCCGGCCCGGACCCTCCAGACCCAGGGGGTGGTCTGGATCACCTATCTGGGCAAAAGCTACCTGAAAACTAATGCCAAATTTGAATTCTACGCACCGAAAAACCTATATAGGCGAGTTTTTAGGCTTCTGGGACCTTGGCGCCAAATTGTTTGTTCTGTGCTTTTTTTTGTGAACCTTGCTATAACGAAACTTTAGATTAATGCACAGGAGAAAAGTATAAATATTGCAACATAAACTGCAAGATGCAATAAGTAAGACAAAGAAACACAAACAGAAATTATTATGTATCTTGTGCTAAAACATTACGTGTTATCAAAATTGTACACTTTATAGAAATGTACATCTTTTAGCGTAGTTATACCAATATATATTTCGAGCTTAAGCACATAAACATAGAGCGAGTGAGCGTACCCCCGTTTCGACCAGGTACTGATTTGCGGGGGGGGGTCACTAGGGTCTAATTTGCGGGGGGGGGGGTGGGCCGTTAGCGTGCAGAGCATAGTTTTTGCTCTGATAACATAGAGCTTGCCTAGTGGCATACTCTTAATATTATGTACTCTTGGTCATACATTAACATAGGGTCGGGTCCTGGGGGGGGCTTGCCCCCAAAAAATTTTGAGGGGGCTTGTACCTCGAACAAAAATTTTCAGGGGGGCTTGTACCTCAAGAATAAATATGAAAACTTTTTCGAAAAATTAACGCTAATTTTATCAAAATTTGCTAAAAATCGTCAATTTTTGGACAGAAATTCAAAATTTTGCTCGATTTTCAAAAATTAGACATTTAAATTAGACATTTTAACTAGAAAGTTCCGTCGAAGCCGGAAATTTTTTGAAATTTTACTGCAAAAACTAATTTTTTCCGGCTATTTTTGGTTACCCCTTGGCCATTTTTTCGTTACCCCTTGTCCCCGACGGCGATAGGGCTTGTACCTTGTCCGGATTGGGGGGGGCTTGGACCCCCCCAGATCCCCCCCGCGTTAACCTATGCTCTTGGTATAAACAAACAGTTTCGCTCCCTACATTTTTGGTCAGACTTTAGTTAACACACCTCAAGCTAAAACTGTATATAATATACGTCTACTTCTACATCATCAGGGATTTAAAACATTTCCTTCTTTCAGCGTCCCTATCACTGTAACAAAAGCGTAAAATTATTCTAATAGGTATATGTCGATAAAAATATTTACAGCCAATTTTTGTCATACATTTTGTGCGCATCTGTTCCCATATATGTACTCACTCCAAAACTAGCTGTTAAGGGCAGCTAGTTACTCATACATACAGCAGCAATATATCCCAGTCTTCCTAAACACAATTAAAAAATGAAATTACATACAAGAGTACGCACGCATATTGCAAACAAATCCGTGAGCTAATCCCACAAAAATACAAGAACAAAAAGTGCTCCTTCGTCGCATGTAAAATACATATGAGTCTTCGTAGGCAGGTTGTACATACGCAAAAACTAGCCTGTAAAATACATATGAGTTCCGTAGTGAGGTTGTAAATTAAGGAAAACAAGTTGCAACCGCTTAACATATGAGCCTGTCCTACAACGAGGCTCATATTGGCGTATGTCATAATACGAATAATTTGCAGATATATATTTTACTTTTATATAAATACATCTGGGCTTATTCTAGTGGGGGGTGGGGGGCCCCCCCATAAACACCCTTCCCCCCCTCAAAAAAGTAGGTGCCCCTTTTGGTACCAAATTTTGCCCTGAAAAAATCGCTCAGAAGGCCAAATTTTCAAACATTTTCCGGCTTCGCCGGAGATTTTTACTCATTTTTTGTCCTTTTTAACACTAAATCTGCTTATTTTTGCAATAAAAATCAACTTTTACAGTACATGCCAGAAAAATAGCGCTATTTTTAGCATATTTTTAGAAAAATTTTCGCCCCCCCAAAAATTCCTTACCCCTCGGACCTTTGGGGGGGGGGCCCCCAAGAAGCCCCCCCCCAAGAAAAAATCCCTAGAATAAGCCCAGTACATACTGCATAAAGCTTTTCATTACAAATTATCCTTCATATAATGTTAATCAGTCATTATAGCGTGCATGTGCTCAATACGGTACGCCATGAGGCGCTCAGACTCACAGCCAAGTGGGAACGCATTCTGTGTGTGTATAATGTGAAAGTGTTTCGAGAATGCATTAGAGGTATGCCATAGTGTTTCAGGAAACATCAGGTTGCATGTACAGTTCAGCTTGAGCAGTCGTAGTTCACTTCAGTCCATTTCTTCTGGGCCACAACGTCTATTCATTTTTCCGTAATGAGGATGAAGCTGAGGTTCTTTAATGAGGCTTTAAAGTGGAATGCACTGACTGTGACGCCAATATGAGCCTCGTTGTAGGACAGGCTCATATGTTAAGCGGTTGCAACTTGTTTTCCTTAATTTACAACCTCACTACGGAACTCATGTATTTTACAGGCTAGTTTTTGCGTATGTACAACCTGCCTACGAAGACTCATATGTATTTTACATGCGACGAAGGAGCACTTTTTGTTCTTGTTTTCTATTATTTTATATATGTATGCTCCTGAAGGTATATATATATGTATAGATATCTTTCAACAGTAGCAAGCAAGCCAACCACAGCACTCCACAACCACTTTGAGCATGCAGTTCTATGACAAAAGTTGCTCAGCTCGCTCAGGGCTTTCATTTGGTACCAAATTTGACCACTTTTGAAAAATTTCATTTTTGACCGAAAATCGCCTGTCCCCACCCCACCCCACCACAGCACTCTACAGCCACTTTGAGCATGCAGTTCTATGACAAAAGTTGCTTAGCTCGCTTAGGGCTTTCATTTGGTACCAAATTTGACCACTTTTGAAAAATTTCATTTTTGACCGAAAATCGCCTAAGTCCCCACCCCACCCCACCACAGCACTCTACAGCCACTTTGAGCATGCAGTTCTATGACAAAAGTTGCTTAGCTCGCTTAGGGCTTTCATTTGGTACCAAATTTGACCACTTTTGAAAAATTTCATTTTTGACCGAAAATCGCCTAAGTCCCCACCCCACCCCACCACAGCACTCTACAGCCACTTTGAGCATGCAGTTCTATGACAAAAGTTGCTTAGCTCGCTTAGGGCTTTCATTTGGTACCAAATTTGACCACTTTTGAAAATTTCATTTTTGCCGAAAATCGCCTAAGTCCCCACCACAGCACTCTACAGCCACTTTGAGCATGCAGTTCTATGACAAAAGTTGCTTAGCTCGCTTAGGGCTTTCATTTGGTACCAAATTTGACCACTTTTGAAAAATTTCATTTTTGACCCCATGACCTCCCACCGACCTGACCCTCCAGATGGCAAAGTGGAACCAGCACAGCAAGATGGGTGGGTCAGACGGCAAAACGGATGCCAGGAATGAGCTGGGCGCACCAGAAAACCCCTGTAGACAATGTTTTGAGAGGCTATGTACAGTCCTATATGGTGTTCCCGGAAGTCGGTACCGACCGGACCCTCCAGACGGCAAAGTGGAACCAGCCCAGCAAGATGGATGAGTCGGGCGGCAAAACGGACACCGGAAATGAGCTGGGCGCACCAGAAAACCCCTACAGACAAAGTTTTGAGAGGCAAAGTAGAGCCTAGTATGGACCTCCAGGAAGCGGTTTCCGACTTGACCCTCCCGACGGCAAAGTGGAACCAGCCCAGCAACTTGGGTTACTCGGGCAGGAAAACTGATAGCGGGAATCAATTCGCCGTGCCAGAAAACCATTGTATGCAAAATTTGAGCCACCCATGTAGCAAAATAAGCGAAAAAATTAAGTTCAAAGTTCGACCCAAAATTCACCAACTTTGGCCGGCCAGTACCGAAAAATTACGCAGAGAGACGGAAAATCATATAGCTTGAACGACCCCGACATGTGTGCTGTTTAACCATATAGTCAGTATTACCCCATATATAGCCCAGTCTGACTTATTAAGGCGCCTTTGAAGCATACTTTTTGGCCATTTTAGCGTTTTGGCCGACTTTGGCCCCCAGCCAAAAATTTTTTCCGGCTCTGGGAGGCATAAAAACTAGCTTATTTTCTTATTTTTGATTTGTACTACAAGAATATATATGGGTTTCATAGGCAAAAATTTTTCTATCTGTAGTTATTCAAGCTACAAAACCTCCTTATGAGACATCAAAAGCGAGAAACCGGAAAACATCACTCTCGTAAGCGATTTTTGGCATAACTTTTTAACGGAAAGTGGTACGGGGATGAAACTTGGCAAATATACTAAACTCGACACGTACAATTTTTTGCGCACATAATCTGCGCAGGATCTGCGCAGGAATCTGCGCAGCTTCTGCGCAGCCTTGTTTTACACGGTCATTCGACCATTTTCACTCATATTATAGGGGTCGCTACCGCGACCCCTATGATACATCAGATTACATAATTATAGTACGTATACGTATATGTATATACCTATTATAAATATATCCCAGTTACACATAATTTATAATATATATATCCTGCAGCTAATCTACACAATATATATAGACGCAAGCTATAAAACCAGCTTACGTACGTACATCTTGTTTCAATCAGAGACAAGTGCACTGAGAGAGACGGTAAGGAGGAAAAAAGGACAGGCAGGGGGCAAAGTAGAGCAAAAAAGGCTGATTCAAAATGACTAATTTAATTTGTCTAACCTGCATAATACATATAAAGCTAGCTATGTGTACATACATACAGTCAGCTTCAGAGATATATTATTATATGAAAGCACGTATATATAGATGGCAAAAACCCGTACATATAGAAGAATATACAAAGACTTGGACTTACGTAAGCAAAAGGGACAGAAAGACAGAACCAAAAATGTGATTCCCTAATCAAAATAGAAAAAAGACAACACATACGCATAAAAGGCAGATAAGTACGTAGTGTGTACTTAGACGTGTATAGCACAGAATTTGGTAGGAATAAACACAATCTATCTATCGAAATTGTTAGGTAGACTTTGGCAGTATATTAGTTAGACGCACCGGGCCGCCATTACAGGGGCCGGGGCCTAAAAATTGGGGGTCCAAATAGGAAATTTTCAAAAATTTTCTTAAAAATTCAAGTTTTGCAATAGTTTTTGGTGTACAAATCTTAATGTTAATAACATTGTTTTGTTTTCATTCAAATAGGTGGGAAAACAAACGATTTACAATCATTATTAAATGTCGAGTTTCCAAAATTTTGGTCCCGGTGAGACTGCGGTCGGAACCGGGGCCGGGGCCAGGCCCCGGTGCATGCCTATTATTTGAAGTCATTAACACATACCTACACTTCATTCCGCGCCACTATAGCAGTGCACAGTGTACACAACATACAATACATAGCTATATATACATAAATAGCAAACAAACATAAGCAAGCAAACATGCAAAACAAGTATAGTCAGGGGGGGGGGGGAAACACAAATAGGGAAGCAAGCCTCCAACTTTTTCTTCGTTTGGATTTGGATCGGTTTGAGTATACCGTTACGTACCGTGGGCAAATACCTATCCAATCGTATATTCAAACTTCTCTTATACCTCTCTCAGCTTTGGCGATAACAGGATTTGTCCATGTTTTTTTTACCCGCAAATCGGGGAAAAAAAACATGGTGCGGGGAAAAAAACATGGCCCGGATTTCTACCAACCAACCATTTAGGGTGCTTTAAAAGCGTTGTTTCAGCTGTTTTCAGCGTGCAAAACTACCTAGGCACCATTCCAACCTCACAGAAAGCTTAAAAACCGACTTTTTGGTCAAAATGCCAAATCCGCTGTATCTAACCAGTTTGGGCATGAAACCTGCTGGGAACTGGCCATAATATGCAGAATATCGGTAGAAATAAGTTAGTTGTGTTAAAAATTGCAATATCCCACCGTTTTTTAAGTTTTTTTGAAAATTTTCATTTTTACCATTGAAACTTATGAAACCTAGCATGTTGATGCTGCAAATCAAATTTTCGAGCTAGAAGCTTCAAAAATGCCCAAAGTTGGCATATTTTGAGGTTTTTAATGGTTTTAAAGCATTCTCTTTCATATAGAAGCATTAGTTACGCCTTCCTGAAGCATACGCAAAAATTTGAAAATTTGGTCACTATATGTTTTTTCCCCGCTCTAGTGGACCCCATGTGGGGGAAAAAAACATGGTCAAATTTTTTTACTGGGTTGACGCAGGGGAAAACCACTATTGCCATGTGATAGAGCAAGTCAAATTATGCCCGCATGCCAATTTATAGTAGCCAAAGTTGGATAGTTGGTTAGATATATACTTGCAAACTTTCGAAAATCCTTAGCATTTTGGCCCATTTTGGGAGGTCAACTTTGGTCAAGTACTGTGCTTACAGATTCGAACTCAGAAACCAATCTGGTACTGTAGGGTATACTTCTAGACTTGCTCTTTCTAATGGGCTATACTAGGCAGCTGCAACTGCTATGGTTGGGGAGCAGGCGACCGTGTTTTTTTTCCCCCTCTTTTCCGGCATGTTTTTCCCCCCCCCTGACTATATTAAAATTTAAGAGCAAGCAAGCAAGCAAGAGCATGCAAAGCAGGCCACTAAAAGCAAGCATCAGTGAAGGTTACATGCAAAGCAAAGCATCCTACCGCAAGTATCCCCCAGAATTCCCTCATAGCCCCACCCCAACCCCCCCCCGAACCCGGCAAGATCAAACCAACCTGTCAGCCTAGAATCTGAACTGTTGGGCGGAAAGAGGACGTCTGGGAAAAGGCGATCCACAATGTAACCCGCATATCGAGGCCGATTCTCCACATAGTTACGGACGGTGGGCTGAAGGCGTTTCATGAAGTCTGCAGCGGGAGAGCCGATCTGTTCAATGATCTTATTCCACTGATCAATGTGATCGGAGCCCGGGAAGAGGACACCGCCGCGAATCATCTCACCAAAGGTGCAACCTACGGACCAGATATCAACTGCAAGGAAAACACACAGACTTACGTAGTCAACTGCAAGCAACTCTCTCTCTCTCTCTATGCTAAAATGATGCAATCCACTGAGATTATAACCTACGACACGTAGCTGGGTTAGATTTCAACACCATAAAAAAGGGAGCAGCCCCACTTCTGTGAGAAAATCAAAGCTCAAGTAGGGACGACCGAACTCTGCAACTGCAAATAAATCCAAAACTAAATTAGAACAAACTTTCGTAAATTTGAACAAACCCCCACTTTTTGGGTCACCCACTCACTATAAAGTGCCCAGAAAATACAAAGTTTTCAGGATTTTTGGTCAAAATTTTCAAAAAGTTTCCGGCTTCGCCGGAAGTTTTTGGTCAAAAAAGCAATAGTCGCAGGGTCTATTTCTTTAAAGATTAAAATGGTCGGATTAAATGGATTAAAATCCAGCCGGATTAAACTTTTAAGTGCTATTTTTAATGCTGGATTAAACGGATTAAAATCAACTCGTTTAATCCTAACATTATTAATCCGGATTAAACGAAATTATATTAAACCATTTAATCCGCCATTAAAGAAACAGCGATTAATAATTTTAATCCGTCAACTTTTAATCCGTTCAATCCGCGTAGCTGCACGAGGATTAAAAACTAGATGAAAATGCAGGCGGCGGATTAAACGGATTAAAACTAGTTTGAACAGGATTAGATTAAAATTTTAATCCTAAGTGCACTAAAGAAATAGGATTAAATTTAATCCTTTCAACTCGTATATACGTAACTCTTTATGGACTAAATTTTAATCAGTTTAATCCGAGGTGCTATTATTTAATGCGGATTAATTTTAACCTAATCCGTTTAATCTTTAAAGAAATAGAGCCATAGTTATAGCAGTATATGTAGAAAATAGACTGTTTCTACTGCATTTAGGCATTGTTAGGCCACTTTGGATTCCCCACTTTTTTCGACCAGAAAAAGCCCAGGTGCTATCTAAGAAGTAACCGCATAGAACGTTGGGTAGAAACTACGTATCAGTTTACACAACTTTTGAGATTTTTCAGTAAAACAGCAGAAGGCTATTAGGCGATGCTGTGTAAGAAAACAGACGATAAAATAGAAATTACTAATCTTCAGAATTGCTAGGTTTGTTATAAACGTACAGAATTTTCAGGGATAAACAAATTAATTAATTCACGGGTATTAATTCACAACGGCACGCACTGCAAGCCACAGACATAAAAATCAGATCTAGGCAATTACAAGGGTGTGATCAATTAGTTCCGCGAGGGTCAACTAGTATCAATAACACAAAGGATAAAAGTACAAATCTAGTTTCCACGTACAGCAATGTAAAGTAGGACCCCTATTAGTTTCCCTGGAAATAAATATTAGCAATTTTCTTTCCTTTTCTCTATTAAGTTCTGAACGCAATCGGAAAGAAAGGTCAAGGGAACAGCTAAATGCGGTTAGCTATGACACAAGCAAGCTCTTCTGCACTAATCCAACACCCACACCCTTTGGTATGCTTCCTTCGCCAAAATATTTTACAATATTCATGTTTTCCGAAGCTCCAAAGAAAAAAATCTGCATAAATATATTATGGGCGAAAGTTGTCAAACTCAATTAGGCGCGCAAATCAACTGAAACAATTTGTCAGCCAATAATAATAGAGATAGAGAGAGCGAAAAACAATGACATTAGCTAAGCTGCAGCCATCCCCCACCCCAAAAAAAGATACGGCAAAATAATAATAAAAGCTCCAGCAAAGCCTCCACCGCCATTTTTAATTTAAAGAAAATTTTTTAAGAGGGGGGGGGGAGAAATGAAGGGGGACTGGCGGATCCAGGATTTCATAAAGTGATCTCCCATCCCAGTTTGTCTACAAGAGCGTCTTGGAAGCAGAGCCCATCATAAGTTCAGAAAGTTTTCGAATTTGCAGTAAAATTGGCCTCCCGATCTTTAATTTTTTCATTTTAGAGAACAGAAAAAACTTTTGAAAATTTTAGAAGTTTTTAACATTTTTGTCAATTGGGGGGAGGGGGCGAAATTGCCCTGCTCCCAACTCATGCAATTGAAATGTAAATGCAATAAATGCAAAACAGAAATTTCATGCTAAGTGTTACCCAAAAAAACACTCACCCCGGCCCCCGGCAATTTCGGGAGGGGGTCGGAATTAACCTGCCCCCAGCTCATAAAATTACTGATAAATGAAAACGGGGTGCGGGACTGTCTCCTCCTGGATGCGGGCCCGTCCCCAACCTCTACGACAATGTCTTCCCTTCCCTACGGACCGCCCCCCCCTCATCGCCCCCGCCCGTCAATTTCGCGGGGGGGGGGGAATTGACCTGCCCCCAACTCATGCAATTACTATGCAAATGCAATAAATGCAAAACAGAAATTTTATGCTAAGTGTCAGCCAAAAAAACCCTCACCGAAACCCGTCAATTCGGGGGGGGGGCCGAACTGACTTGCCCCCAGCTCATACAATTACTAATAAACGCGAAACAGAGTGCGGGACTGTCTCCTCCTGGATGCGGGCCTGGGGGCAAATAACAGAGATCGACGAATCGCGTGCTTCCAAAAAATACCAATTTCCAGCTGATTGTGAGGGACCCCCCTCCCTTAAACATGTTTTCCCTCCCCCAAAATCGATTTTTTTCAGAGCCTTCCCCCTGAAAAATAGTCCAACCACTACCTAAATTTTTGAAAATTTTTTCTAAAAATTAGCGAAAAATTGCAAGCATTCACTTATTGAAGCTATAAGTCGTTTTTAAAATAATTGCAAGCATTCACTTATTGAAGCTATAAGTCGTTTTTTAAATTTAGTAAACCCGCAGCCCTTTTTTTCGCCAAACTCCCCTTCCTATTTTTTACTGAACCCCCATCCCACGTTTTTCACCAGCTGTTTTCACCAACCACACACCTATGCCCCCCCACACTAGAATAAACCCAGAACAGAGGGTTGACGACCCTTCTGTTTGCAGAAATACCAAATTTCATGCTAAGTGTTACCCAAAAAAACACTCACCGCCCCCGTCAATTTCGGGGGGGGGGCCGGAATTAACCCGCCCCCAGCTCATAAAATTACTGATAAATGAAAACAGGGTGCGGGACTGTCTCCTCCTGGATGCGGGCCCGTCCCCAACCTCCACGTCAACGTCTTCCCTTCCCTACGGACCGCCCCCCCTCATCGCCCCCGCTCGTCAATTTCGCGGGGGGGGGGAAATTGACCTTCCCCCAACTAATGCAATTACCATGTAAATGCAATAAATGCAAAACAGAAATTTTATGCTAAGTGTCAGCCAAAAAACCCTCACCGCCCCCCGTCAATTCGGGGGGCGGGCGGAATTCACCTGCCCCCAGCTCATACAATTACTAATAAACGCGAAACAGAGTGCGAGACTGTCTCCTCCTGGACGCGGGCCTGGGGGCAAATAACAGAGATCGACGAATCGCGTGCTTCCAAAAAATACCAATTTCCAGCTGATTGTGAGGGACCCCCCTCCCTTAAACATGTTTTCCCACCCCCAAAATCGATTTTTTTTCAGAGCCTTCCCCCTAAAAAATTGTCCAACCCCTGCCTAAATGTTTGAAAATTTTTTCTAAAAATTAGCGAAAAATTGCAAGCATTCACTTATGGAAGCTATAAGTCGTTTTTAAAATTTAGTAAACCCGCAGCCCTTTTTTTCGCCAAACCCCCCTTCCTGTTTTTTACCGAACCCCCATCCCACGTTTTTCACCAGCTGTTTTCACCAACCACACACCTATGCCCCCCCACACTAGAATAAACCCAGAATAGAGGGTTGACGACATAGGTGTAACGGGGATTTGGGTTGGGGGGGGCCCCCTCCCCCGGAATTTTGCGGGGGGGCCCCCTTTTTAGACCCCCCCCACGACCTCCCCCAAACCTCCCCCAAAAAAATTTTTCTATTTTTATGTCAAAAATCGCATTTTCAGCCATTGCTAATGCCAAAAAACATTCAACTATAAAGTAATTTTGACATTAGACAGGGGTTTTAAACTCGAAAACTTAATTGCCAACATGTGTCTAGGTAAAAAATAAGGTCAATATTGAGTCAGAAAGTAAATAAAACTTTTGAAAATGTGTATTTCACGCAATAATGAGCAGTTTAAGACAAAAATTTGGACATTTTTGAAAAATTTTGCAAAATTTACCCTAAAAATACCCGATTTTGGCAAATTTTTTGCGCCTTCGGCGCGACTACCCCCCCCCCCCCCCCCCCCGGTTGGGGGGGGGGGGGGGCATAGTTTCCTTAGGGGGGGGGGGGGTTGGGGGGTATCCCCCCCCAAAATTTTCGACCAAATTTACACCCTCCCAGATTATTTGACTATCCCTCCCCCCACTTTGGGCTACCCCCCCGAACCCGCCCTTCGTTTTTTGGACCCATAAAGTTAGCTAAATTTGGTCGAAAAATGGTCATTTTTTGAAAAATTTTTCTAAAATTTTGGCCTAAAATCGCTTTAAAACGGTGCAAAAACGCCTAAAACGTTAAGAACAAGCCTTATTTTGATGAAAAAAGGGCTAAATTACAGAAAATTTTGCATTTTTTGGCCATTTTTTGAATTTTCTGAGGTCCGAATTTTGGGGGGGGGGTTCGGGGGGGGGTACACCCCATCACATTTCGGGGGTCGACCACCAAATTTCCGAAGTTAACCCCCCCCAACCAAAATTTCCAGGGAAACTATGGCCGGGGGCCCCCAAAAATTTATGGGGGTGGTTTGTAAAAATGGCTGGGGGGGTTACCCCCCCAAACCTCCCCCCAATTACACCTATGGTTGACGACCCTTCTGTTTGCAGAAAAACCAAATTTCAGCTCATTTTTGAGAATAATTTCCCCCCACGGAAAGCCCGCTTCCTTCCCCAATTTAGTCCAATTCTACCATATATAAATGGAGGGGTCGCCAACAACCCCCCCTAAAAAATATGTCCCTACCCCCAAACCATTTTTTCAGAGCCTAACCCCTAAACAATTTTGAAACCCCTACCTAAACTTTAAAAATTTGTAAGGACCCCCCCCTAAAAATTGCTTCCTCCCCCCCAATCGATATTTTCAGAGCCTTTTCCCTGAAAAATACGCCCCCCCCCCTAAAAATTGCGTTCTACCTGCGTCCTACCACCCCCCAATCGATATTTCCAGAGCCTTTTCCCTGAAAAATACGCCCCTCCCCCTAAACATTGCTTCCTACCCCCCCCCCCAATCGATAAAAATTAGCGAAAAATTGCTCCTAAATTTGTAAATTTTTTTAAAAAATTAGCGAAAAATTGCTAGAATTCGCCTATCTAAGCTAAAGATTGTTTAAAATAGCTGTCAATTGAGAAAAAAATAGCTGTCAATTGAGAAACTCATACAAGTTCCCCCAAAGAGTAAGCCCAGAACAGAGGAGTTAACGACCATCCTGTTAGCAAAAATTGGCGCCCCCCCCCAGATTCTCAAACCTTTGCACCCCCCCCCTTCAGCCCAACAATGGAATGCAATGGAAGATTTAGGGGGGGTACCCCCCACCCTCCTTCCTAGGGGTTGTAGGCATAGGTGAACCAGGCTACAGTTTACCCCCTGTTAGCAATACGTAACTGAACGAAGCACA
>JASAND010023141.1:0-16914 GCA_030248195.1 Trissonchulus latispiculum
AGTGCAAGAAAGTAAGCCTAACTAAATAGTAAGTTAACAATCGAGAGTAGAATACAAAGCACAAATTAACTTTACCAAACAAGAGGACTTAAACAAGATACCCTAGTAAAGATTCAGACCTAAATTATCAGAAAGATTTTAAAAACATCATAGAATTTTAAGGAGATAAATAGTAGCAAAAACTGTGAAACTACAAACAAATGATAATTAATGAAAGTCAAGCTCAACAGGGTCACCCTGGAGCGACAATAAGTCTAAAGTGGTACCCACTTTAGACTGTTAAAGGAATAGATAAAGCACAGCAAATATGGGCTAATACAGGGGAGCGCAGAACAAAGTACACGGCCGCACAGGTTAAAGACAAAACACTAGACTGAATAAAAGTGAGACGTCTAGACAAGACTGGTTTTTGAAGGAGCGTGGAAGAATTTGATTGGATGATTTTAAGACCCCCTTGAAAGACAGGATGCTGGGAGAGGCTTCGAGAGAAAATAGACGTCTCAACAGCGCCACCTATTGGCTAGGCTGGCTGACACGCATATACGTAATTTACACATAGGCGCACAAAACTCAAGCAAAAGACTTTCACACATAAATTTCCAAAACACAATTTCACAAGACAATTTCAATGCAAATTTCACACATTATAAATTACTTTCAAAATAACTTTTCCAAAATGAATTCACACATACATACATAATATTTTTAGAGGACTGACGTCACGCCGCCTCATTACATCTCTGTCTCTATGTCTCTGTCTTTAGTCGGTTCATACCTGTCTCTGTCTTTTGTCTGTCTGTCTGTTTCTAAGCTGTCCTTAAGAGTCTCTAAGCGAAGTCGAACAATGCTCAACTTTTGGAGGTGACTAAAACCAGGATCGGGATCAGGATCAGGATCCATTTCAGGATCGGGTGACTAAAACAGGATCCATTTCAGGATCGGGTGACTAAAACAGGATCCATTTCAGGATCGGCTGAAAACTTCAGGATCGGGTTAGTTGTGGATCCTGATTTCAGGATAGTGTGTCTAAAACAGGATCCATTTCAGGATCAACTTGTAACTTCAGGATCCATTTCAGGATCGGCTAAAAGCTTCAGGATCGCGTTAGTAGTGGATCCTGATTTCAGTATCGGGTGTCTAAAAACAGGATCCATTTCAGGATCGGCTTGTAACTTCTGGATCAGCTTCAGGATCGGCTTATAGGTTCAGGATTCGACTTAAGGGCGGATCCTGAGTTCAGGATCGGGTGTCTAAAAACAGGATCCATTTCAGGATCGGCTTGTAACGTCAGGATCCATTTCAGGATCGGCTAAAAGCTTCAGGATCGCGTTAGTAGTGGATCCTGATTTCAGTATCGGGTGTCTAAAAACAGGATCCATTTCAGGATCGGCTTGTAACTTCTGGATCAGCTTCAGGATCGGCTTATAGGTTCAGGATTCGACTTAAGGGCGGATCCTGAGTTCAGGATCGGGTGTCTAAAAACAGGATCCATTTCAGGATCAACTTGTAACTTCAGGATCCATTTCAGGATCGGCTAAAAGCTTCAGGATCGCGTTAGTAGTGGATCCTGATTTCAGTATCGGGTGTCTAAAAACAGGATCCATTTCAGGATCGGCTTGTAACTTCTGGATCAGCTTCAGGATCGGCTTATCAGTTCAGGATTCGACTTAAGGGCTGATCCTGAAGCTGATTCTGAAGTTACAAGCCGATCCTGAAATGGATCCTGTTTTTAGACACGAGATCCTAAACTCAGGATCCTTACCTAAGTCGAATCCTGAACTTATAAGCCGATCCTGACGCTGATCCTGAAATTACAAGCCGATCCTGAAATGGATCCTGTTTTTAGACACCCGATCCTGAAATTAGGATCCACTACTAACGCGATCCTGAAGCTTTTAGCCGATCCTGAAATGGATCCTGAAGTTACAAGCCGATCATGAAATGGATCCTGTTTTTAGACACCCGATTCTGAACTCAGGATCCACCCCTGTGTCGGATCCTGAAGATCTATGCCGATCCTGATGCTGATCCTGAAGTTACAAGCCGATCCTGAAATGGATCCTGTTTTTAGACACCCGATCCTGAACTCAGGATCCACCCCTGTGTCGGATCCTGAAGTTCTATGCCGATCCTGAAGCTGATCCTGAAGTTACAAGCCGATCCTGAAATGGATCCTGTTTTTAGACACCCGATCCTGAACTCAGGATCCACCCCTGTGTCGGATCCTGAAGTTCTATGCCGATCCTGAAGCTGATCCTGAAGTTACAAGCCGATCCTGAAATGGATCCTGTTTTTAGACACCCGATCCAGAACTCAGGATCCACCCCTGTGTCGGATCCTGAAGTTCTATGCCGATCCTGAAGTTGATCCTGAAGTTACAAGCCGATCCTGAAATGGATCCTGTTTTAGACACCCGATCCTGAACTCAGGATCCACCCCTGTGTCGGATCAAGAAATTCTATGCCGATCCTGAAGCTGATCCTGAAGTTACAAGCCGATCCTGAAATGGATCCTGTTTTTAGACACCCGATCCTGAACTCAGGATCCGCCCTCAAGTCGAATCCTGAACTTATAAGCGGATCCTGAAGCTGATCCTGAAGTTACAAGCCGATCCTGAAATGGATCCTGTTTCTAGACACCCGATCCTGAAATCAGAATCCACTACTAACGCGATCCTGAAGTTTTTAGCCGATCCTGAAGTGGATCCTGTTTTAGTCACCCGATCCTGATCCTGATCCTGATCCCGATCCTGATTTTAGTCACCTCCTCAACTTTTCTGCCTGTCCTTAAGCGGCAGCCAATCAAAATAGCAGATTCTAACACGTGATATGTCTGTTAAGTTGGATATTTAAAAGTAACTACATTTATAACCAATTTTAAAGTCAGTTTTCAACATAATAGAACTTCGGCGGTTAATGGGACAACAATAATAACATAATATTTTTCGATTGAAATACTTTTCGCTCATTTTTGATTAAACCCAGTGGCCAATAGAATTTGAATTAGTTGTCACATGACCTAGTCTCTGTCTTTTTGTCCTTTTAAGTATAAATGTCTTGTCTCTATCAGCTTAGAGACAAAAGGACAGAGTTTTAGAGACAAGGACATAAAGACAGAGACTCAGAGACAAGTATGAACCAGGCTTAAGACGACGAACAATAATTTGGCCAACCACCGCCATGTAATGCAATGATGAATGATGAAAATTGGTAAATCGCTTTTCCTTGTTTTTTGTGTGGAAGAATGGAATTGTAGAATCTTTTGGTCATATTTTGCTGAATAAACTAAGTATAATGAAATACAATCAAGAAGAGACATGCAAAATCTTATTGCAGTCAATGACATTTTCGTCAATGAGAAGACTTTCCTCGAAAAAAAATGAATTAAACTAAAAATAAAAATAAAGCAAAATGAAACTGCAACTATATGTAAACGCTGCTAGACTAAGTAAGTAAGTTAGTTAGCTGTTATAATTTTGTTTAATAGCAATGTTTCAAGCATTAGTACAAGTTCTGATCTTGCGGATTCAAGTTCCAGCTAAAAAGTAGTATCTTATGTCTGTTTGACTATTTAAGATAACCTTCGACCGCACTGTAGGACGGCTCGTGACAATGTTTGGTCTTATTCAAGGATATGAAAATGTTAAGCAAGAAAGCTGGCAGTTGTATAGGACAGCGGCGAACGACAGAATTGAACAGCTCTTTAAGATGATATATATGGTCGACGTCAGCAAAACCTGACCACGGTAAATGTCCCAGATATAAATGGCAGAGTAAATAGAAGAGCATCCAAAGGTCGTCTACTGGGGTCAGTTGCAGTCCCAGATGACCTCTGACCGATGTGTAGAGGGGAGGACCATGAAATCGGCTTCCGCGCTTCTCATCGTCCACTTCCAGCAAGCCTTAAATTGACACAAATTTTTTCAGTTATGTGTACCTTTAGTTCGAAATCACCAAAAGTTGGCGAAGTAATCTTAAGTCCGGTGAGTGATCTAGCACCAAACTCCAGTAAACATTGTGCTATTGTGCTCCACTCCACTTACCATTCCTTTGCCAAGGTGTACTAATTTGACAGTCCAGTGTCATCATTCATAAACAGTTTTGTGTATCAAATTATTCCGACGACATCAACGGTGGGTTCTAATCAACTGCCACATGAACGTTTAGACGGTTTGTGACAAAGACGACTAACACAACTCAGTAGAAACAAGTAGTGCCCAAAAAGGGCAAGATTCCTTTACAGAGAACTCTCTGAATAAAATTTTTGCTACAATACTGTGTGGACTTTGGCGCCAACTAGTGATATTTTACTGAGTGTCTATAAGTTCATTACTCACACGAATACACATTAAAGAGGGAGTGTGAAAGGTCCGTTTCTGTTGCAATAACCTTAATTTTAAATCAAACAATTAAAACTAAGTTAAATTAGAAACCTGAAAACTACTTTTATACTCATAGAGAATTGTTACGCTTTCTAGCTTCACCAAGAAAACTTGTAGCAAGTCAGAGTAAGCACATACAATTTCGCAATCATCATTAGAGGGGCCACTGAGTACGGAATTTGACGGTGCCATGGTGCAAAACTTCCCCTGTGCAAATCTCTCCCCCCCAAGTAGTTTTGCAGGCTAACCGTTGTGCACTTGTATAAGGAAAGCATGCAGCTATAAAACAAATCCTTTAAGGCGGCAGAGCGACAATTTTACTTAGTTGAGCTCTGCAGCGCTATATAAGCTAATGAGATCATTCATCCCTACTCTCGCAGCTACGTTGTTACAAAACTAATTTGCATATTGTGCATGCAAAAAATAGTTACATAGCTAGGTCTGTGTTAAAGATAGGCCTTTTTCTAACGCAACAGAGCTATTACACACAAAAGATGCAAAAACCCGTGTTAGGTATTCCGGCTCCAGCCGGAGCCGGAATAAAAATCGTGCAGATAATAATATGCATTACGAACAGAAAGAGTACATCGAGAAGCTGCTAGCAGTCAGACTCCTACATTTATTATGTACTCTTGCTAACACAGCAAACAGACCTGATTCTTTGCTGTATTAAGCTGGTACAATAAGCTTACATACCAACTGCAACAATTTACCAGAATAGTCTCTGAATTGTTTGGCTCTTCCAAAGTCCAAGAGTTTTAGTGAAACTTCTTTGTTGTCAGGATACTCTAGCGTTAGCGCAAAATTTGATGGTTTAACATCTCTATGAACGTAACCCAAAGAATGAATCTCCTTTATAGCTAGCAGCATCTGCCGTCCCAAATCCTTAACTTCACCCAAAGTAAAGTGTCCACACTCTTGGAACTTTTCCAAGACAACTGTCTGAAGGCTTGGGCCCAATTTTTCTAGCACTAGGTAGGGAACACCATTTCTGTGATTGTATCCATGTGACAAATACTTAACAATATGTTCGCATCTTAAAAATACACAGATATTTTAAATATTAGATATCTTTATTTATTTATATTTATTTATTTGAGTTTTAATTTCTTTACTATGTATTTATTCTTTGAGCTTGCCAATTTCGGTAGCTTTTGTTAGCAATTATTCGTAGCTCTTATTTCGGAATGATTTCAGTATGTAATAGATGGACAGAACTGGTCAGGCTCCGCTCAGCACATATTATAGAATCACACGATTTGACACTGCTTTTAACCAGTTCGTTCGGTTATGTTTTGCAATTTGTTATGTTTGATTTTCATTCCATCATTTCACAGTAATACTTCGCTTCGCATCGGCAAAGTAAAGTCTTAAAAGTTATTTTTTTAAATATTATACTGAACGAAAGGATATGTATTTCTGCTTATGATATTAATAATTTACATTGGTAAAATAAACAAAATCAGTTTAGTGACCCTTTAATCAAGGCAGCGGTCAGAACGGCAATTTCTGTAATCAGTAGTGGCGGTGCATCTGCTCTAGTTCTTTGGATTTTTATGGCGACTGTCCGACCAGTTACGACATCTTCCCCTTCCATAATTCCTCCATAATTGCCCGTTGCTAGTAGTCTTTGAATCTTCCAGCGATCATCCAACATTTCTCAACTAATTAGTGGATCAAATAACATCAATGGTACAAATTTTTAACAACGTATAGACTGTAACGCAAATATTCTACAGATGACAACAGACAGACACCACCACCACTTTAATTATTCTGCATCACAAAAGCCACGAATACACTCACAAAAATCTAGCTGTCCATATAAATTATACGTTTCACATCTGAATATATAATATAATGACATTTTCAATTATGCAGGAACAATGTGGTGATAATTTTTGTTAGCTTTAGGATTGCTGCAGTTTGGAATCAGTTCCATAACTTTGTAAACCAACAGCACTACTTCAAGTATAGAAAACATGACAAACATGATCCTAGTTTTATTTTATATGTGTATTTCGGGAAGGGATGGGCCCACAGACCTGGAGCTCACCCTCCCAGAGGGTCGCTTACACCACCAGTCCTTTTTTCAGTTTTTTGGGGAAAACCAAAGCTTCGGCCGCCGGTACACCGCCCTCTACCCAAATTTCGACTCCTAAACATGCCTGCTAATCGTAGCAAGTTTTTGTTGTCTGATCGCTAATATTTGATGGCTGCTCCAAGTCCCCAGGAATCACGACGATCAAATTTTCATCATTTTCGGTTTTTTTCGTGGTGCAATTCCAAACTGTATATGGTGAAGTTTATAGTAAAGATGACAATAATGAAATAAAAAGCAAACGTCAACAATAACATCTACAATCTGCAAGAGTCACTGAAGTTCGGTGAATGATCTGATGTGTCAGATTAACGAAATAGGTGTCGGTTTTAAGAGTTTATGAAACAGATTAGAAGTAAGATGCATTTGTGTCCATTAA
Organism: Trissonchulus latispiculum; assembly: GCA_030248195.1. Taxonomy (NCBI): domain Eukaryota; kingdom Metazoa; phylum Nematoda; class Enoplea; order Enoplida; family Ironidae; genus Trissonchulus; species Trissonchulus latispiculum. The sequence goes on from JASAND010023141.1 coordinate 6,862, forward strand.
TATTGAGCATGTGTCAGTTTAGTGGCAATGCTATGCTCTTCGTTGTCGTTATATATAATATAACTTTTGTGGCAAGACTATGACATCAGAGAATCTACGAGTGATCTATGCAACAAGGCAACTAGGCAACAAACAATTGACGAGATTAGAAACTATTTTCTTTTCTCACTTACAAATTTGCAATGCTATGAAAAGAATGCCATTAAAAAGAAAGAGAAATAAAGTGCGTGCGAAGGCGAAGCAGTAGCATAGCAACTTTAACGTTGAGTTAGACAGCTAAAGCTAAACTTTCCTTCGACGCCTTCAAACTCAGTTAGTTTGGAACTTTGCTCCAAAAGCAGTAAAAAAGAACACGCCGAAAAAATTGTCAATGTCACAAATCTGTGTCCACGATTCCGAGAAAGAAAGCTTTCTCCTTAATGCTATCCAAGATATCAGCTATCAGTTCGTGTCTGTTCATTATCCTGGACCACTGCTGATTTCGATTCAGATTTCGCCGTTCACTTAGTACCATCCGGATGCACTTATTCTTCAGAGACTGAGCCCGAACATTATCGGATACCAACAAAAGAGTGACGACATTATCCGGATTTAGATGACGAGCCAACTCCTCTTCGCACATCTCCTTCAGACCATTTAGCATATACTTTTCCGCTGCATACAGAAGACCCTGAGCTACCTCTTGCAGATTATCAACTTTACCTTGAACAAAAACAAAGATAAATAGCAATCTGTAGTAATAAACTGCTACGTAAGTCATTTTTAAAATTGGTTGACTTCGTTGGTCGGTTGAAATTGGTTGGTATGATGATCGATGGTTCGAAAATTGTTGGCTCCATAAGCATTATAAGTACTTGCTTGTAGTAGCACGAATTTTTGCCTTTATGCCAAAGTACCTATGTTTTCTACGTTTTCCCTACGAGTGATAATGAGAAACGGAATTTGCAGTGGGCCACGGTCTGACGTTGAATATGCATACATATGTAGAATCAAGAGTGGTGGCAGAGATGCATAGCTACTGCCCCAGTTTAGAGGCAACACTCTAGCTAAACTGCATCGTAACACCTCCCTCCCCAATCCAATGAGTTATGTCTTTAGGTGGCCAAAATCTTGCAACACATTTAACTTAAAATGATTTATCAGAACAACAATTCTCATCTCTAAACTATGTATTAACGGTTATTTATTCAAATGGTTTTTGTAAAAGCAGTACCGACATATAGGTATCGGAGTAATTCCTTTAGCACTAGCGACGGTATGTCTCCAAGCTTAATGTGATTGGACCTTGAATCCCTGGTATCGGTTTGGAAGTTTTTCAGAAAGATTTCATTTTCTCCCAGAACAGCTTTGTGGCAGTGGAATGTGATTCCGTCTGAGCTGGTCAGAGCTATATCGCTGTATCGATTTTCTCCTTGAATGATCTTGTTCAGGAGAGTTTCAGTTGCCGAAGTTGAACTGCCGCCACCACCTCCACCGTTCGTAGTTTTCGTCGACCTGAAATCAGCAGTGCATTATATCAATAGCAAGTAGTCATACAGTGCACACAGCGACAGCATGGTGTTCTAGTTTCCGATTAATTATACTCACTCGTCCGTGTCTGTACCGCAGTATGCAATTTGTACAAGAAATATTACAGGATCTTTTCAGGATAACCCCCTAGGCCCAGATTCCGTAAAACTTGATCGAATGAGCTGAAATTTGGCATGGGTATGTTTTCGACTACGCTGAGTTCAAATATCGGAAAATTGTTCGATTTCACGAAATTAGATTTTTATCGATTCATAAGAAGGTACCAAGGGAAACCGAAACATTTTTGTCTTCGATTTTGCTGAAAAGATGTATATAAGGGTTTTCGGGGTCGTAGAACATACCAGTGTTGGCATCTGGGATGGGATCCCATGGGATCCCATGGGATCCCATGGGATGGGATGGGATGGGATTGAAAACTCATCCCATGTGGGATCAGTGGGATTTTGTGGGATCATTTTGCCTTACAATGCCTTCAAACACAGTTTCCAAATTTTGAAAAAGTGCAATATTTTGGTAAATTTGGCATAAAAATGTCTGGTCAATTTCATGATTGGCCTTCTGATGACTACCAGCAAGGCAAAGCAGGGAGCTCTTTAAGGTGCTGGTATCGCTTTGTGTAAATGTAACCTTACAGGCTCCAATTTTTATGATGAAAGTTGATGAAACTTTCCTAATATGGTGCTCTTTAACATTCTGGGACCAGTCCCGAATTTTTAAGCGAAAAATAGAAATCTTTGGTTTTTGCCACTATTCTCTCAGTTCGTTATAAAAGAGAAGGAGGGATAAATAGCACAGTGATAATACTACATCCATAAACAAGAGGACTAATTAAGGGTACGTAGTACTAGATGCCTACATGAAATACATCTGATTGGTTGATATAAATGGAAAGAGGTCACCGAAATGAACATATTTGCTTATCCGACCTTTGAGCTAGCAGTTAAGGGGAGTCCATCATGAAGAATTTTTAGATCACGGATTTCGTTCATTTTCGCACATAAACTAACCACATATGTCGGGCATATCAAGTTCAAAATTTGAGTTGTTTCGTTCAGTTCTTCGCAATTTCGAGCCATCAATTGTGTGCAATGAGAGGGTACGAGAGTTTTGCAGCCAACTGAAGCAAATTTTCGCAAGTCAACTTCAAGTTTTAGTTATTTAGTAAAGTATTTAGTATATATAGTATTTAGCATAAATATGGTATATGATATATAAAGACTAAATATTATGTTGAAGTGCAAAAATATGCAATTTTGCAATATAGCCTGGTCGTTATATGCCTATCTGTAAAAATTCTAATTTCACAGTGATACAGTATCTGTTTAGAGTTTTAAAACTATGCAAATGTTACCCGGTCAGGATCTTACACCAGTTTCGATTTTTTTGGCGCAGAATTATAAAATTATAATCGACACTTTTTCGATTCCCTATTTCAACGCAGCACACCTCTGCTTTGAGGTGAATTTTTTCCGTGGCACACCTCAGTCGTTCGCTTTCGCGATGAGGGGTAGTGCCATACCAAATTTTGCACTGAGTCCACGGTATGACAGTGAATAATTGCATATTGAAATTGAAATTACCCGAGGCGTAGGCAAGGCTAAGATGAATTTTCTCAACAACCGACGGAGATGAGACTTAAATTTTAGATTAGTTTATTTTTACACAACCTTAGAGCTATCTCTAGTGTGGTCAAATCAGTATAATCCAAAAACGATTTTGGGGGTCAAAAAACGGCCATTTTTGACTAAATCAGTTTTGTCAAAATTACTGCCAAATCTTAAGGAGAATTTTGAATTATTTATACTCAATCGATTTAGTCCTGTCGACTTACTTTCTAATCAATTTATACAATTTAATTGCACATTTTATTAATGCCTATTAGCTGGAATCCGGTGCTTTAAGCTAGAGACTAGGCCGACAAACGTATTTGGCAAAACTGATATTATTTTATTTTAAACATCGATTTCTCAAAAACTACCCCATGGATTCGCGTAAGCTTTGGCATGATGAAAATTCGCAGTATTGCGGAGGGACTTTTCTTTACTTGAACTTCACCAGCTGCGAGAATACTCAATGCGATGTTGCAAAATTTCGTGTCATCGCACATTTGGCGGATTTCCTGGAGCATTAAGACCTGTTGAGCAAAATCCATAAACTTTCGCTCAACCCACAGGTCCTTCATACCAAACTTTATACTTCATACAAAATGAAATTTTGCCCGATTCTATAGTTTTGCTAAATCGATACTCAACGTTCGATGGTCCATACATATTTAGTATGTGAAAAAAATTTTGCTGGTTTTTTGCAAATTTTGCTTTTTTCAGATTTACTGATTATAACTTTTAAAACGGTGTGTCAAATTTTTCCAATTCCCAAAATTGCGAAAGTTTATTGCGCTTCAAAATTCCCCTCACAAAAGGATTACCACCACCTCAAGACCTTATGCCAATATTAAACTTTCAATGCTACAGCGATTGTAAGGTCAAATACTGCAAGTGGGATTATATGGGATTGGAAAAAGCAAGTTCGGACAAATGGGATGGGATGGGACGGTGAATTTGAAAATGTCGTGGGATGGGATGGGATGGGATCAGAGAATTCGTCCCATTTGCCAACTCTGGAACATACATACAGAGCTTACATCTTAATCTTAAATCTTTAGCTTATCCTGAGCTAACGAAAAGCTGAATCGCAAAACGTATTTCAGATTCGTGTTCTACGACCGCTGAAACCCCTGTATACATCTTTTCAGCAAAATCGAAGACAAAAACGTTTCGGTTTCCATTGATCCCCCTTACGAATCGAAAAAATTGAATTTCGCGAAATCGAAAAATTTAAATTTTGGTCAAGTTTTGCGGAATCTGGGCCTAGGGGGTTTATCCTGAAATGATCCATATTTACTATGTAATATGCACATACTAATATTACATATTCTCAACGTCACCGTGTGTATTTATTTAGTCAGACAGAGAATTAAGACCTGCATATTCAAAATAAATCTAGCTATATACTAATTGAGCCCAGTGTCCTACTTTGTTTTCTGCCAACTCTTGGGAAGTTCAACAATTAAATTCCTAAGCATTGCCAGCTCTGACGAAATTTTAGGTGGAGAGAGCTATAGAGCTGTGGGCGGATATAAAGTAAATTGACAAATAAATAAGACTGATTGTAAATTGGTTTGCGAATGTTCTCTAATAAGTGGGAGACTGGGAGTCAATAGTCAGGTCAACTAGGGAGGCAAAGCAGCAACTTTCGGGCTAGGAGTTGGTGTACATTTTGTACGGACCAAACGTCGTCAATCTTCCACACCCCCGTGTCCAATTAGTACCTAACTGGAATGGGTTAATAGCTAATAAAGCGCACCAATTTAATGCTTCAAGGAACGAAGCTTACAAAATACTTATCCAAATTAATGTTATGACACATGTAAAACGCAAGCAAGGATTGTCTGGGTTTTAAATTGAAGTTTGAAATTGAGCGTTGAATTGGTGACCTCTCTTGGGTCTCCCTAGAAAATAGAAACTTCACCTGCTCGACAGATTTGAGGATCTCCTGATTTCATCCATTGAAAATACATTTTCATCAATGAATATGGTAACGTAGAAATTGGCAGATCCATCTTTACATAGTAGGTTAGTAATTTTGTTAACTCTTACATAATAGGGCAGTCCGTGAATGCTGTCGCCTGCTCCAAAATTTCTACGTTCCAAATTCATTGACTGTTGAATTTCTCCGCTGTCAGAAAGGAAATGAAAGGTCGCCGCAGCAACAGGACAGATGTCGTTTGGGGATGAACATAATTCCAAATAGACACCGTAATAACCGGGTAAAATTCTTTCCGTTTCCGAATATTTATTTAAGGACAATCTCCAGACCAGTTCACGACCCTCGAATTCTGTGGAAAAATTTGGTGAACAGTAGTTTTCACGTGACTCAATCTTTTCTGCAAATGCCGGAATTCGCCAATTGTATTGATATTTGCAGCAGCGCATTAGGGATTGTTTTCGTCGTAGCTGTGATTCATTCAGAAGTAAAGAATATCTGGTTTGAATCGTTCTAACTCCAACCTCTTCCGTTCTTTGTCTTCTGCAAAAGAGTCTGCAGATTGCACTAAGTTTCAGGGAGTCCTTCTCCGTTGTCACGATTAACTGCTGAGCAGCTATTGTGGCAGTGAGAGAATGCGCATGCTAGATTAATGGCAGTGCAAGGAGTGCAGGTTTGGCAGTGTGCAAAAATCCCTGCAAAACGCAACACCTTACACAACTCCCATAATAGCCGAAGATTAGAAATAGGCTCATGTATGTGCTCTATTTCCATACAACTTTAGTCTAGTAAATTCTAAAGTGATTGGTGATGATTTGCGATAAATTGCCTTGATATGCAAAAATTCTAAAACATGCTGCACTTGTGCTCAATTTCAACCAACGTCCTTGCCTTGCAGTGCAGTAAAAAATCGTTGTTTGAAAACTGGTAGCCCAGGGAAATAGCATATGACTGAACAGTCAAGCATATAACTCCAACTACGCAATTGAACTACACGCTACCGAATACTGATTGACTGGCGTGAGAGGCTACGAAAAGCAGATTTTTAATACAAACTTCAATACAATACTACAGACAACTGAAGTGCATCGCTAACTCAAATTCTGTCCGACAAAAAACTGTAAACCTCACTCCTGAATGAAACAGTAGGCTGTTACATGAGTTTATAGAGCGTGCACTTCGAAAAATCAGCACATTTTGTTTCCCAAACACTGTTATCAAACAGACCTGCAGGCAGTGGATACTGAAAACGATATACCTACGTAATATGTAGAGATATTCTTAGCCACTAGCAGACTCTTGCAATTATCTCGCTTTTATCAATTCGACTTTACAGTAGCTGGGAGCCGTTTTCTACGGCAGTTGCCCTGGCCCATTGCCTGCATCGCCTGCTGTAGTTTAAAAGTTGCTGTAGAATAGCGAAATAACTTCCTACTAGTTTCTCAATAAAAAATCGTCTTATGGTTGGGGTCCTCCGAATCTTGCTGTAGCCACATTTCCCATACGGCGTGAATCCGTGACTGTGTGCGCTAAAAGGTGATTAAGTAAAAACTCCTATTCTAGGTAATATATTGCGCGCGCACTACCTGATTAATGCAGCAACTAGCAAGTCTCATTAATACAATCAGTATAAATCATAGTGACTCTATAAAACAGGCAGGCAGTTTTGTGAAACTGTGCTGCATAAAATGCAGCTCTAATCTATAGAACCACTAGCTTAAATGCTATTCAGAAGAGAAAATGGGAGATTTCATCCAGCGCTGGAGGGGGATGGCTGCAAATTTTTTGCAGCTCTACAAAATTTCGAATTATCTATTCGAAATTTGCAGCCATCCCCTGAAGGCTCCAGCTACTATCAACAACAGCAGCAGCAACAACAACAACAACAACAACAACAACAACAACAACAACAACAACAACAACAACAACAACAACAGCAGCAACCGCAACCGCAACAGCAACAACAACAACAGCAGCATCAACACCAACAACTGCCACAACACCCATCCAGGAGCCCCCCTCGCTCGCCAGGGGTTACCAGGCGAGTGGTAAGCAAAATCCCAAAGTATGTTAGTTTAACTTATTTCAACTAAAGACAAGGCTTGGGGGGTGGAAAAGGTCCCCCCGGGTCTCTGTCTTATTCAGATTTGTTTAATTAGTTACCAAGTCACGGATGCAAAGCTCGACGCAACACACAAGGCTGATCAGATTGGGAGAATGTACCATCTGCACTCAAAATCAGCCGCAAACATGAGATTTTGATCCTAAGGATCCTTCAAACAAAATTACAATGTTTTGTTTTTCAAACGGGCCAGCTGGCCCGGACTTTAGCAATCCCCCCTTCCCGCCTATGTCAATTAATTGTCCGAGAGTTAAGGGGCGGCCGCCTTCGGGTGGAGCTGCCGAGGTGCGTTCATCACATAGACGGTGATGGACAAATCTCCAGCCTTGGTAAACTCGGGTAACGAAGACAATTATTCGGTGTCAGCCAATCACCCTTCCCCAATAGTCAAAATTTAAAATTATCACACACCACTCAACAGGTGCACATCCAACTGGAGTGGGGCGTACGAAAAAATGCTATTCATTTAATCAAATGTAAAAGCGATTTTTGAGTTGTTGAAAATACGGAGAGGCGCGCAGGAAAAGGCATAAAACAAAAATCAAAAAATAAACGAAAATAAAGGGCTAGAAAATAACTGGAGTAGCTAGAATGGATATGTTTAGCAGACAGGCAGCTGTGCAAGTCTAGGCTCGGAGAGTGAACTAAGCTGCTAAACGTGCTCAGAATCAATATATATAAACTACTATATGAAAGCCAGGGTCTTACCGAACTAGCCTGTGACAAGACGTGACAATTAAAAAGCCAGAAACTCGGACTTACGTACACTAGCCTTCTCCATTCCTCAGTTTTCCAGACCAAGAAACGGGGAACTTGATGCCAGGCACGTCTGAAATTTCTTTTTTCGCGATTTCAATTATTCTGTATTAAACATTTTATGTACAATTAACAAAAATTCTTGACTCTCTGTTTGACAATAACCAAACAAAATAGGCCACGCTGGTGGTGATGACATCATTAGAATTTCACTTCCTGAAAGAATACACAGTAAAAATTTGTACCTAGGTGTCATCTCTTGGTATCACTCAAAGTTCTTAATTGCATGATTTGCACAGCACAATGACAGAATTCGTACAGCTATCATAAATACCCGATAGCCTGCCATGAGGTATCAGTGTAGAGACGTAGCAGTATCAGAGTGAAACTAACTTAACACGGATCTTTTTGCGCTTTCCCCCCCCAGCCTAAGTTTTGAGTTTTTTGACCAATAGCTTTGAAATTTTGTGTGGGTGCATACTGTAGGCTGATGAATTCAAAAATAAAAATTTTAAAATTTAAAAATAATTTTAAAAATTAAAATTTTAGTGTAGTAATGGGGGACCAAAAATCAAAATTTTTTAAAAAAATTGCTGAAAACTTGCATACAGGCAGGGCTTTTCTGGGGTGCTGAGCACGAATTTGAAATCCGTTTTTCGATTCAGCTTTTCGCTAACGCAGTATAAGCTTATATGTTAAGCTTACACCTTTAGCTTATAATGAGCTAACGAAAAGCTGAACCGAAAACGGATTTCAGATTCGTGCTCAGCGCCAGAAAACCCCTGTATGCAAGTTTTCAGCAAGAGTTTTTCAAAAGATTTTTGGTTCCCCTTGGCCCTTACCAAACAAAAATTTAAATATTTAAATTTTTTTAAATTTTTAAATTTTTAATTTTTGAATTTATAAGCCTCCAGTATGCACCCACACCAAATTTCGAAGTTATTGGTCAAAAAAATCAAAAGTTAGGGCTGGGGGAAAAGCGCACGAAACCCGTTACTAATTCGTTGATGAAACCAAAAAATCTTTTTAAAAAATTTGCTGAAAACTTGCATACAGGCAGGGGTTATCTGGTGTGAAAAGCACGAATCTGAAATCCGTTTTTCGATTCAGCTTTTCGCTAGCGCAGTATAAGCTTATATGTTAAGCTTTCAACTTTAGCTTATAATGAGCTAACGAAAAACTGAATCGAAAAACGGATTTCAGATTCGTGCTCAGCGCCTCAGAAAACCCCTGTATGCAAGTTTTCAGCAAAATTTGTTTCAAAAAATGTTTTGGCTTCCCTTGGCACTTACCAAACAAAAATTTAAATGTTTTTAAATTTAAAAATTTTTAACTTTTAAATTCATAAGCCTCCAGTATGCACCCTTATCAAATTCAAAGTTATTGGTCAAAAAAATCAAAAGTTGTGGGTGAGGGGAAAGCGCACGAAACCCGTTACTAATTCGTTCATGAAACCAAAATATTTTTTTAAAACATTTTGCTGAAAACTTGAATACAGGGTATGTCTGGGGTGCTGAGCACGAATCTGAAATCCGTTTTTCGATTCAGCTTTTCGTTAGCGCAGTATAAGCTTACGTGTTAAGCTTACAACTTTAGTTTATGCTGAGCTAACGAAAAACTGAATCGAAAAACAGATTTCGATTCGTGCTCAGCGCCCAGAAAACCCCTGTATGCAAGTTTTCAGCAAAATTTTTCAAAAGATTTTTGGTTCCCCTTGGTCCCCCTTACCAAACAAAAATTTAAAATTGTTTAAAAATTTTTAAAATAACATTTTTGAATTCATAAGCCTCCAGTATGCACCTACACCAAATTTCAAAGTTATTGGTAAAATCCAAAAGTTAGGGCTGGGGAAAAAGCGCAAAAGATCCCTTACACAATAATACCGTTACCCCGCGAGGAGAGAGTGGTACAATTAAATAACACACCAACCTCGCCAAATATATAGACGTAGTGAGGGGGTGACGCCCGCTGACCTCAGAATAATAATTAAGCTAACCTAGAGCTCAGCAATGACCTACGAAAATAGACAAACTAGTGGAGATATCTGATAAGTAACAGCAATGTATTATAGAAATATAGCAAATAGAGAAGTAGTAACAAAG
>JASAND010023142.1:0-33826 GCA_030248195.1 Trissonchulus latispiculum
CTCTACTTTCTGAAGATTTCTACACTCTGTTCAGACGTCCGTGGACGTCAATTCCACACACAAACCTCCTAGCTATTTAATCACGATCACAGGGGTCATAAACTAACCAGGCTAAGTTAAATCGACAGAAGTATATTCGCAGGTTAATTCAACAATCAGTAATTTAATTAAAGTTTTTATCTGAATTCTAATGCTCGCTCACTTCGACGCAGTTTAAGCCGGACAACTAACTCTTACTTTGAATTATTAGTTTAATGGAATTATTAAAGTTATGACAATTAATTACAACACAATTCACGTAGCTAACAAGTACAGGTACAGACAGACAGATCATCAATCAGACAATGTAGTAGGTACACAGCAAGGAATACAAGCAGTACATTAAAATAGTCACACCTAATCTTTTGGACTCTCTTTGAAAGACTCAGTTCCAGCAGTATATTAAAATAGTCACACCTAACTTTTTGACTCTCTCTCTCTCTTTGAAAGACTCAGCTTAGACACAAGTCATTGAAACTCACAAACTCACAACTCGAGCTACCTTGGCGATCCTGGGTCCTTGAGCTGGCGTGTGATCCGAAGTGTAGATGGCTGGGCAGGACTTCCGGGGAATAGAGAAATAATCACAGAATTAAGTATAAGGCGAAAATAGTGAAAGTAATACGAGTCGTGGCCGGTCCCGAAACAGTAAAAGAAAAAGTATTAACCGGTCTCTCCCAAAAATGGGCCCTCGGTTAACACGGACAAGACAGAAGTACCAACCGGTCTCTCCCATAGTGGGCCCTCGGTTGTACACACCCAAAACGCAAGAAGTAGAGCAGAATAAAGTGCAAGAACGACTGAACACCACGGCGACCAAACCACGACTGATTTGAAAATTTGGGAAAATTTTTGGTTCTGGGGAAGACCTGTCAATCATGTGTGCGTGACGTGTAAGGCGGAGCTTGCAGCTCCCTTTCGTGTAGTGCGTTTTGTGAGTGTGTGTATCGTCATACGTCACTTATCTGTGACGTATGAACCCAGCTCTCGGGGTGAAGGAGGCTCCCAAAAATCCCAAACTTGGACGCATTAACCCCACTTAGTTTCCTGGGGAGATAAGTACCCAATTTTGGATTCGTTTTGCAAATAAAAGTGTCCATCAGAAAATAGTGAAATTTCCCAACTTCTTTGTCCAGCTAGAAACAATGTTCAACTTCAAACAAGGACCGCGATTCGTGACGACAATAGCAGACTAACAACCTCTTAGGCCCAAGCTCAAGAAACTAACAGTAATTATTTCATAAGATCAGAACTTAGCTACACAGAGCTTGCACAGTAGCAATCGGTCAGGTACAACAACTGCAGACAAAGATATAGAATTCAAAGTAGGAACTGTACAATAATTTAAAATGTAAAATGTACCATAATTAAAAATGTATGATTGTAATCAGTCAGTGCAAAATCCAACACAGTCATCCCGCAACAAAAAACAAAATCCTTCAGTTTAAACTTCAGACCAAGCCCATCCTAGTATCTCAAAAATTCTATCCTCCACATAAGCAATATTCCTGTAGCTAATGCGGGAGATTCTTTGACCAGGATTGTCGCAATCCACAAATTTGTTTGGAAAATATTGCCAAAACTTTACTGTAACAAAATTCTGGTAGTTTTCAGGTTTTTTGCAGTTCTCGAACAATTTGACGCATGAATTATTATTTATCTTGTCTTCTGTGTTCCTTATTTGGGTCTGAGGTTTTCTGGATTCCTATTCGATTCCGATTTTTATTCTGATTTTATTTTAGGATTGTTACAATGCTGACATTGGGCACATTTATGTTGATCGTCTTACTTGTGCTGGTGGTCGTTACTGTCCGCTACTATCTGTCCCGACCTAAGGGATTCCCGCCGGGGCCTCTGGGACTGCCCATCGTGGGAAGTCTCCCCTACTTGGACTCCAGCAATGCCCATCTAATTCTGTCCGACTGGTGCCGGAAGTACGGGAATATCTGTGGATTCTTTCTGGCCTCAAAGCCGGTGGTGGTCGTGGGGAGTTACGATCTGATGAAGGACTCCCTCATCAAGCAAGGGGACGTCTACGCCGGCCGACCCAAGTTTGGCCTATTCCACAAGGAGGTTAAGAACTACGGTCAGTTTGCATTTGTTTGTCTGAATACTGACCAACATTTCAACAGTGTTCCACAGCTCCGGCTCCATGTCAGGTGGTATTCGAAAACAGAATAGTACACGCTGTACAGCAGCACAGTTGAGTCAAGCTTGAAGCCATTCGCCGCCTCCCAACTGTAACTGTACTAGTCGCGTCTCAAGCTCTGAGAGTGTTGTTTTTAGTGGAGCCTTCTTAGCCGTTGAAGCAAGTCCCTACACGCAAACTCAGAAAACAAGACTTCGCAAGGACGAGCGGTGATGTCCGAAGAGTGGCGGTGCTATAATTAATGATAGAACTGTTTCGCTGTTTGACTAATTTCAATCAGTCTTTAAGTTTAGGAGGTTCAGAGTTGTAGGTGGCGACGGCATGACGACGGTTTACGGTTACACTACGGTTTCGGTTTACGGCTACAGCCTTAGTATCGCCAAACCATTCTTTTTTAGGTCTGATTCCGAACGACGGAGATCGCTGGAAGTCACAACGTCGATTCGCCCTTCACACTCTCCGAGACTTTGGAGTTGGCAAACCCCTATTGGAACGAAAAATCGCTGAAGAAGCCACACACGTTATTGAAGAACTCATGGCTACCAAGGGCAAGTGTCTGTAGAATTATGCCTAACAAATGCAGAAAGTATATACGTAGGTGGACACATAGTTACAACCCGTGGTCAATTTATCCAAGCTCATAATTTGAAGCAGAGTAATAGTTGAATATATGTAATTTATAGCACTAGCATGCTGGTGTTCAAAGAACAACTAACGTCGGATTGCGTTTCTGAGAAGAGTGTGTACTTGTTTGTGACGATGTTGTGTCTTCGTTCAGGTAGACCGTACGACGTGCAGGACCTGATGAACAACGCCGTCTCCAACGTGATCTGCTCCCTGGTGTTCGGCCGTCGATTCGACTACACGGACACCAAGTTCCAGAAACTCCTGGACTACATGAACTTCACCATCTCCCGGGCCGGCGTCAACATCACCAACTACATCAACTACTTCCCCTGGCTGGGCCTCGTCAACCCGCTGGGTCTCAAGCTCTTCCGCATGCGTCGGGCCATATTCAGCTTCCTGGAGGAGTTGATCGGAGAGCACAAGTCGGAGTTCGACCCCGGCGCGGAGCCCACGGACTACATCCACGCCTTCCTCCGGGCGAAGGAAGAGGGAATGCAGTACACGGAGGGTGAGCTCCAACAATCTACCTGGAACTCCTGTAATCTGAATAGCTTTAATTTTCATCGTTCGACTTCCCTTTTTGACAAATTGCTCCTTACCAGAGATGAAACCGGGTCGCCGGGTCACCGGGTGAAGAGCTCTGAGTCTTAGAAATGATTTGCTATTAAAGCATATTATTCCGATGATTTGCCTGTTTTTGAAATTATTTCAGGTGAATTTTGTCATTCTACAACGCTCCATTAGTAATTAATTATCACGTCCAGTTGTATGCAGCACGGTGGGGTTCTTGCAATAATGCATTGAGTCGCAGTAGTGTCCTCACGCGCACCACCAGTGATGTTGGCAATTGACTCGGCGTTATCTCTGTATTGTGCTTTCAGATAAACAACTGTTGCACAGCATTCAGAATCTGTACGTGGCCGGGAGCGAGACGACCTCCACAACCCTCCGCTGGTCCCTCCTCTACATGATCGTGAATCCGGACATCCAGGAGAAGGTTCGCCAGGAAATCTCGGATTTGGTCGGACCCGGGAACTGTCCCAGTCTCTCGGATCGACCGAAACTCCCATTCACGGAAGCTGTGATGGCAGAGACTCAGCGAATGGCCAATCTCGTCCCGCTCTCCCTGCCTCATCGAACCAAGGAGGACAGCGTTATGGGAGGTTCGCACTCTTATTATTTAATCAAACTTTAACTGAGTTACACTATCTGTAGGGCCAAGAAAGTTTACTGATAGAGAGCTTCTTTTAACAACTCATGAAGCTCACGACATATCACCACTTTTACTATTGCATTACAAAGTGACAGATCTAATCTGATATTGTCTTTTCGTTATAATCGGCTAATATTGGTTAATACTAAAACTATGGAAGTGATTGGATAAGAAAGCGTTTGCTTGCTTTCGTCTTTTGTTTGCGTATCGGAATTGTATGTTCACGAGTTCACGCAACCCAGTGAGCTTAGAGCTGTTACTCCAAAGTCTCGCTTTTGGACAGCTGGACATGAAAATCTGAATGAAAGTTCTTTCAAGCCTACACTGTAAACGGCATACTGTAAGTGTAAGTATAAGACGGCAATGAACAGATGTAAGCAGAAAGTTATGTAAAAGCTTCACACTTTCATTCTTGTCTCTTCTGCTTCAGGCTTTGTTTTTAAAGGTTTTCATTATCTTTAAAGGTTACAAAATTCCTGCGAATACGATCATCATCCCGTTGCTGTGGCATGTCCACAAAGACAACTCCATCTTCCCCGATGCAGAGACCTTCAATCCAAACCGATTTTTGGGTACTGACGGCAAATTTCAGAAGACAGACACCTTGATTCCATTCGGCATCGGTATGTACAAGCTTCAGCAACTCATTGGACTCTTTAAAATTCCTCAATTGGATTCTAAGTTTCCTACAAATCAGTAAAAATTAAGTTATTAATAAAGTTTGCCTTTCTGCCGTTTGAAATGAAGTCTACAATTGTCAACAGCATTTGTATACAGACATGTGCAGGAGAGAAAGTTCTGGGGGTGTGTTTCTGGGGGTGTTGCCCAAAAAAACCGGAAAATCCGGATTCTGGGAGGGGAGGTCCAGGTGGGGGGCGGGCTGAAACCAGCCCCCACCAAACCCCCCCCCCTAAGCTCATGTATGTTTGTATATTTGGTTGAATTCATAAATATTCAGATGAAACTAAGCTGACATAATTGCACAAACAATTCTTCGAGGCGGTGATCTAAGATTTAATGGCCATTTTAGGAAAGCGCTCCTGCTTGGGGGAGTCTTTGGCAAAGATGGAACTATTTCTGCTGTTCACAGCCATGATTCAGCGTTTCCGGTTCCGAAATCCACCGGGCCAGGCACCGCCGGATCCGAAAGAGTATTTTGCCGGAATCACGATCACGCCCAAACCGTTTAAGTTGATCGCTGAACCCATTGAATAGGAAGATGAATCCAAACCAGAAGAAAACCAACATGTTGAATTCGAGTGTTTTAGGTTTCGTTTATTTAGCCATCAGTTGCTGTAATCAGTTTTCAATAAAATCCTTTTCGTAGATGATTTCGTTTATCAAGATCTTAATGGGTATCCCGAGCAAGCTCTGCAAAACTGTTTCGGTGCTGTCAGCGGCAATGAAGGTCAATATTGGCCAAAGATCCACAGTTGTTAGATTAGTCTTTCAGAATCACTGATTTTTTCGGGGAAAGCTGTAGACCCAAAACTTTGCACTCATATATCTATTGATTCAAGCACACAGAAACTTCTCATTCGAGAGCCCTCGCCGCAAATTTCGAAAGTTGTCCAATTTTCACTAGATTTCGAGCCTAATCCTCCAAAGTGCTCCAAATCTTCTGAAATTTTACAGAATTGAGCCAGGATATAAGGGTGAATAATGGTTGGTTAGGTTTCGAGTTTTTAATTGTTGCTTAATTATGTGACTCACAGTGAAAAACTGCTCAAAATCGGCATCTGGCGAAACTAATATTGAAATTTGTTTCTTCGTGGAAGCAAAATCGTGACTTGGTGCAATTAGAAAAGCTGTTAAGAATGATGAAGCTACACTGGTGCTCAAAACTCTGAAACCGTTTAGGCTGATGACAGTCGAAGTCTTCGTGATGAATCTCTATCTTGCTGCTTAATTAGGTTCTAAAACCTTATTTACATAATCCGAATGCAAAACATCTGATCAAATCTATCCCTGTGTTGAAGACAGGACTTCTGGACGGAGAAATGATTCACAACACACCAAACATACTAAAAAGCTCCTTCACCCTAGCGCGGAAATGCCGTAGATCAGCAACTCTACGCGGCTAAACTAAACTAAACCCATAATCAACTACTATTAGCCTGCTTTCAGTTCGTCAGTATGATTCTTGAAAATCTAGTTCATTCTTCGTTTTCTTAAAAACTTCTTTGAAATTTTTTAAAAGTTCTGTCCGAATGGGGTATTCATATTTGCACAGCGCAATATAGTTTAGCGAATACGTTCAAATCTGCTACACATACGCGAAAACACGGTGGTGATAATAATGATAACTAGTTTCTATTAAGCACTGTTGCTTGTGTGTCTGCTGAGAGCTCAATACAAAACCCATGGTGGATTTTTGCGTCGTTAATTCTGAGCATTCAGTTTTTTTCCTGTGAAGAGTGAGTCATTTACACAAAAATTGTAAAACTTCCGACAAATTGCATTCAATTGTTGTCTTTTTCTGAATTGCCAGAAACTACTCTGAACGCACTGTTTACCTTTCGAGTGGTTCTAACGTTTCAGTTTTTGCTTGTTTTGATTGCATCTGAAAACATGTCACTACTGTTGTTTCTGTGCATTTTTAATCACGAAACCAGCAATTCTGCTGAAAGTAGCAAGCATAAATTAATAATAGTAGTTCCACTTGACATTTGACGTCCTATGGAAGCTGCGATAGTAGGTATTTGAAGCCACAATCCCTGGTTGATGTACAAGCATTCTGCCAATGGATCCACCCAATCAACCACGCCAGTGGTTGAGTGGGTGTATCCTCGATTTTCATTGTCTAACTTTCTTATTAGTTTTGAAAGTTTTCCAATGACATGGTGTCAGGTCATTTACTTCCTCCCAGAAAACCAGAAAACACTTGTCCACTTCTGCCAATACATTAAAGCTTGGTTGATGATTAAGGCTTCAAACGTATTACATTCTTTCTGTAATTTTCCCTACAGCCATGTTTGCAAAACGGCTAATTTTGCGTCAGCGCAGCATCGCGTACTTTCACAATTTCCACGAGATTGCGTAAATGTTAAATTTAATGTGAAGTCTAAACCAGTATTGAGGCAGAGTTTTGGAGTAATGTTGTTTCATGAAACTTTCTTCGGCGCACTAACGCCTTATACGTGCCCTTCTAAATACTGTGTACATATTTTCGTTGGGGTGAAATTTGAAACAACTTTTGTTTACAGAAATTTCACGAGTTCACTCCTGTGAAATGATTAACCGTTGTTACGTCTGAAATTATGAATAAGATATTCTTGAATTGACTAATTTGCAATTCCTTGTCCAACTGCTAATTTTTCTGGTTAGTTTTTTACTTTTGGCGAAGATATTGGTTTCTCCTAAATTCAATTCTGTTCATCTCATTAAAAAGTTTTAGAGAAAAAAAGGAAAAGTGATCCAATATTAACAAAACGAACCTACTATAAGGCATTTGTAGATTGCAGATTTCCAAGAGCTTAGTTAATAGTATTTGGTCATCAGATAAATTAACGTTAATTCGAATGCTATTTCATTGAAGACTCGCCCACTCGCAATCCACAATGAATGTACTCGGAATTTTCTTTATTCTCTTTTTACATGCCTGGAGCACATGTAAAAATGCCGTACTTCGTTTTACTACACTCACTTTACTGCTTTTCTAATTAGTATGTTTTCTAGCATTGCATTTCGTTTGTTTCCCGATTTTCCCCACTAACTAATGTTTTCAAGTGATGTCTTCATTAATCCAGCAGCTGCATTTGCTAATATTGCTCGCAGTTACAATTGCAGTCGGTCAAAACTGTGAATTTGCCTGTCGACACGGACTGCTGGTAGGTCTGACATTACATTACGCAGATATTTCTCCTGGCTTTAGATCATAAACTAACTTTGTGATCCGTGAAATATTGCTTGATTAAACAGCGGGTATGTAAAGTTAAAGCAAGCTATCTGAGAGTAAATTTACACGAAACCTTGTGAGTTGCCGCCTTTCTCTTCGATTGTAAGCGGTTCAGGGTTGCATTTTCTTAGAACGAAGCCGATTGCATGTCTAATCAGTTTGCTAATTTAGGGATTGCCATTGTCCAATGCATCCACTCCGTACTGCGATGTATCCTGCAGTTCTGACAAGGTGAGGTTCAACCCGAATAGAACACAACTTTCTTTATTTCATCAGAATAGGAGGTATTCTATCTGCCATTCAAACGGGGATCTAAATTATATTAGTGTACCAAATTTTGAATAAATTTCAACAGCAATTAGCCAAAACTTTGCGAACCTTAACCAGCTGCTTAATTTAGCTTAATGTCTTTTGGAATCTTTTATTCTTTAGTGTTCACAAGGATGTGCAAGTGCAATAGACAACGGAGATAACTGCAAGGATTCCTGTGTAAGCGACTTCCTTACGTATATTCTTCTCTGTTGCTATTATATAGTCTCTGTAAACGTGAACTTTTCGATTTTCCAAGATATTAAGACATGTTTTTTGTCGGAGATATAACAACTGAAAGCGCTGCCGCCAACATTTTTATGGCCGCCCGGCGATTTTGCACGAGTGGTGATTTTGGGCATCGTTTGTACGGAGCACGTGTAGGATGGTCACTCGCTCATTTATTTCGACACTTTCACTACACTTTGGAGAGATGTTCCCAGAAATACTGTCTCATCAGTACTTCGACACAATTCGGGAAATTTTGTTTGAACGATTGAAATATCAGCTGCAGGGTGCTGGCGTTCCAGCCGTTCCAGCCGTTTCAGTTTCATTAGGTCACAAGTGGCGCACGGCCACCTAGCATCTTTTTGCCAACTTAATCTTTGACCTTTCATTGCTGAAGAAGAAGAAAGAAACGCTCGACAGCCAGAATGCTTTCAGTATTTAGTACTTCTAGCAGTTAACACTCGTGGCAAAAAGTCTCACAATTGGGCAAACCGTTAATTCGCCAGAGCTGAGTAGCCTTTTGAAAAGCGAAACCGTAGCTATCTCCGACAATGTCGTGCCAACCTATTCGTAGCCCGCCTCTAGTAGTCCGTTTTCAGCGTGAGATTTTTGCAACAAGTTCGGCTTCGACCAATTTTGGGCTTCTGTGAAAAGACGATGAATCTTTTAGACCCTTTGACAACTGTGGAAGTACCTTCTCTGATGAGACCTTCTAAGCTGGCCTTACTTTATGGTGCAACTTTTGCTAACATAACATGTTTTAGGGAGAAAGTCAGCCCTGTCTTGCCGGTTGCTATTTCAAATCTAACTCCCTTTTTCAAGGTAAGTTATTCTGCTTAAAGTTTTCCCAATAGTAACGTAATCGTGAACCTTCAGTATTTAATGAACGACTATTTTCTAAATTTGTTGTGATTGCATTTCGCAAAGTTATATCAACTACTTTGTTCGAACCGTCTGAGCCACTCTGATTCCTAATGATTATTGAAAAAAGATAATCTAAATAGGCAGCGAAGGTAAAGGTTTTGATCAGTAGTGAGCCTTGCGTTATCTAGCTGTGTGTACCAGAAGTAGTATATACTTAAGCTGTCAACCTACGACGACTGATGAAGCTATTATTTGGGGCTTTACCTGATAATAGTATGTAGGGTAGTGTTGTTTCAGTAGCCCATTTTAGTTTCAGTTTCAGTTTCAGTTTCAGTCGACAACCTGAGTTAATTTCAGTTTTAGTTTCAGTTTCAGTCAGATACCAAAAATAATTTCAGTTTCAGTTTCAGTTTCAGTCGTCATCCCAAAATAATTTCAGTTTTGGTTTCAGTTTCAGTCGCCGATCGAAATTAATTTCAGTTTCAGTTTCAGTTCCAGTCGATGACGCAAAATAGTTTCAGTTTCAGTTTCAGTCGCTGACGCCAAACAGTTTCAGTTTCAGTTTCAGTCCACGTTTTAGAATAGTTTCTGTTTTAGTCCGGCTTTTTCAGTTGAAGTCATCGCCCAAAAAGATAAATTTCAGTTTTCGCATATTTGGAATTTAAAACTGTTGAAGCTGCAGTTTTATTTTAAATCTCAGCTTCTATGTCAGTTCTGAGTAAAACAGTTTTATCTAATATATTGTACTTGCAATCCAATCATTTTCTTTGTGAAGAAAAAAATTAAGATTCGTTCTGAATTAAGTTTTAATAGTTGCTTGCTGTATTGGCTTTCTCATTAACAAAGTACCTAAACCATCTTGGTTATTCGCTTAAAAAGCATCTCCCCAAAATGTAAATCTGTTGAGGCCATAAAGCTTCATTGCTGCAATTCGATTCTTAGCTTCTGGGGGGCACATCTACCACTTGTGCTTTGAAAAATGTATAAAGCAATTACGCTTTTAACTTCCTAGTTTAACTTTATCTAATATGCTGACAGTAAATGATCTGAAAAGTAATGCTTCTATAATAATACGAGAACCTAAAACGTATCACATTCCTTCAATTCTTTCGCAAGGAAAACTATTATGGGAAATCTGCAATTGCATTTTACAGAGAACTTAACCATACGCAGAGACTGAAAGGGTTTTGCACGCTGAGACTGAAATGGAGTTTCAGTTCCAGCATGAACTGAAACCGGTTTCAGCTCCAGCTGGAAGGAACGACTTCAGATTTTACGCTGGGACTGAAACTGTTTCAGACTTTTCTAGTTTCAGTTTCAGTTTCAGTTTCAGTTCTAGAATTAGGGTAGTTTCAGTTTTAGTTTCAGTTTCAGTCGGATACCAAAAATAATTTCAGTTTCAGTTTCAGTTTCAGTCGGCTAGTCTAAATGGTTTCAGTTTTAGTTTCAGTTTCAGTCCGTTTTCCAAAATAGTTTCAGTTTCAGTTTCAGTTTCAGTGACTGAAACTGAAACATGTAGAGACTGAAACCTAGTTTCAGTTTCAGTTTCAGCGACTGAAACATCACTAATGTAGGGCCAAGAAAGTTTACTGATACAGAAAGCTTCTTAACAACTCATGAAGCTCACCACATATCACTACTTTTACTATTGCATTACAAAGCGACAGATCTAATCTGATATCGTCTTTTCGTTATAGTTGGCTAACATTGGTTAATACTAACCATGGTATGTAAGGTATATAAGGCCAG
The DNA here is from genome assembly GCA_030248195.1 of Trissonchulus latispiculum. Classification (NCBI taxonomy): domain Eukaryota; kingdom Metazoa; phylum Nematoda; class Enoplea; order Enoplida; family Ironidae; genus Trissonchulus; species Trissonchulus latispiculum. Next base: position 11,077 of record JASAND010023142.1, read on the forward strand.
GTTCATTTTGGGTAGTTTCCCTTAATCGTCTTGGTCTATTACTGTCTTCCACTGCTATAATTATTTCTATGTCAAACTTGTTCTGATAAATTTATCTTTTTCCACATGTATTTATTGCAGATTTGGCTCTGTCAATCTCACATCCAGTTCTGGATATCCAGACCTACAACATCACCTTTCGTATCAGCTATCGAGAGAGCACTGTAAACGATCTCAATCTGAAGCTCTTTTGGTCAGTAGAGTGGCGTTCAATAACTGATCATCGATATTACTGGCAGAGATCAATTCCAACTCAACTGATTCATCAGGCAGACTTCCAGCAATCTCTTGCGCTCTCTGAGGTCATTCCGGCGGACGGCGTCAAGTCGTGGGATCAGATTGAGGTTTCCTTTCTTTCCTTTCTACGTATTTTCAAAGAATTTTTAGAAAATTGTAATTCCTAACTGGTGGTGAAGGTGGTGATGATAAGGTGGTAAGGTAAGGTAAGGTGGTACGGTAAGATAATCGATGACCTGTTTTTGTCGGTTCGATAATGGTAGGTAAGGTGGTATGGTAAGGTGGTGATTCCTTTTGGGTACATATTATTGGTTTACGGTTAGAAATATAGCCTACCTAGATCTGATCCTACACTAACTGGATATTGTGTCCCTAACTAACGACTATGTCGACGTTGCTGGTATTTCTTGTTGCTTAGTAAAATCCATAATCCAAGACGGTTCAAATCAAGATGAAATTTGACGAAACTTTCCAAAATAAGTTCTTTTAGCATTCTAACACCCTCCGCGTAATTCCTCTTCAAAACTTCGACGTCCCGTTTGCCGTTTTTTGACATTTAGACAGTAGCTGCATAGCCATAATCATATTTACTGGAAAGAGGCTGTTGAGCTCTACATTTTTGCTTTTTGAAGCACCTTTCTAGCTTTTCTCTATAGTGAGATATATCTGATTTTCTTATTTTGGCGTTGAAAACTTGTCATGTTTGCAGAAATCTAGTAATCCGCCATTACTTGAGCTAGGCAACCCGTAAAATTAAACGATGGGTATCAATTTATCGGAATCAATTTATCAACGGATTATCCGTGAGATTATAATCTTCTAAATGCAATCCCGTACGTTGCTATCATAAAAATGTAGTTTTGGCAAAAACATGACCAAATTTTTTTCCAACGATTGTGGAGCATTTACTATGCAAGCTAGAGGGTCGCTACTTACTAGACGTGTTTTACACAAAAATACCCAGGGACCCTTTTCTAGTTGCCCCGATGGCTGTTTTCTAGCTAAAGTTGGCAAATGTAGGCAAAATCCAGGCTGCGCATACATTTTAGCTAATTTCTTTATGACGAAGAGCGGTTTCATAAGAACAAAAAAGGGTCCCCAGCTACTTGATAGTGGAATCGAATGGCCGACGCCTTACGAAAAAATTTACTCTAGTCTGCAAAAAATCTGGAAAATTAAATTACTACGAAAATGCAGTAAAAGAATTTCCGATAACTAAAGTTAGGTTCACTGTGTTAATTAGAAAGAGAAAATGTAAAGCTCCATTTTGATACAAAAATGGCTTATTAACTGCAAGGATTGAATGAGTAATAAAGGTCTCCAAAATGGTTGATGTCTCCAAAAGGAAACACCACCTTAAGTGTCTGCTTTGTTAGGTAAAAACATTTATATCGTCTGGCGGTTAATTATTACCCGACTTTTCAAATTTAGTTTGTTGCACGTTTTGAACTTGTGAACAAGGCAATCCTCATTTTTGTGGATATTTCGATCTCTTTTTAGATCCGAAGTGTGGTTTTTCTCCATTCCGCATCCGTCGCCTTTTCACCAATACTCCGGCTGTCAATTCCTGTTGGACAGGGTAAAACCTAGTCGTTTAATTGACCTACATGAATCTAGATGGAAATACAAATACTTCTTCAATTGTAGCAAAGTTTTTAGTTCAATTAGCTGTACAATAAGTGCTCATCATATCGCATTAAATTAGAATTAACCCTTGAGTATGATATTAGAAACAAAAGGAAATGGTAACAATACATTTTTCTAGAAAAGTGAAAAATGAAAAGTTGTTGAGTCGATTTGTTTTAGTTTTGTATGTAGCCTAACTTCATAATGGAACTTCATAATGTTGTGTATAATTGCACTATAATGAAGAAGAAATATAGAGAAGAATATCTTCTAATATAGAATATCTTCCAGAATATAAAATATCCTCTAATATAGAGAAGAATATCATGGACTCTTGATATGGCCTTTTTTTAGGATATCCGGAGGCTTCAGCCCTACCTGCTTATCCCGTGATTAAGACGACAGATCTGGTTCAACTTTGTTTCAACTCAAGTGAAATCGACAAGTTTGAGCAGCTGAAAATCGATATTGGAAATCGATCACTGGTAGTCCATGATCAATGCCTCATGGTCGAAAATTTAGAATCTGGCAAAACGTACTCGCTCCAAGTTGAGCAGCCTGGTCGCCAGCTATTTCATTCCGATTTGTCCATTCCTCGAAAGCAGAATCCAGATCAACTGCAGTTGCTATTTGCCAATGGATCAAACATTTTTGTTATGAGAGATGTCAATGACTTTATTGTCAATGCGTCTCCGAAATCAATTTTCCAATTAGAAGAGGGATCAATTATCCGTACGTAAAACTTTTTTGTCAGAACTTCCCTGACTGGTTTGAGTGTTTCTCGTAGATGTCAAAGTTAAGGCTGACACCTCCCCGTTGTCTCATAAGGAGCAGGAAACTGTCATGTTGGAAAACACTTTTAGCGAAATTAGGGAAAGGCCTTTCCAGCCAACATTGACATAGGCTGGTCACAAATGGAAAATTGTGCGCAAGGTATCGCTCCGAGTTGAGTCGACGATATTCCGTGTCGTAAAGGCTGTTTGCTTTTAGAACTGAAAACTATATCAGGGCAAATTTATATCCTCACTGATGTTGGAAGTCTCTATCGACTGGAAATCGACAGTCTTGATCAAAAGATAGTGGCAAATCTCGATGAATGGAATTTGATTGATTTTGAAATCGATCCCATCAGAAACGTTGTCTATTTGTTGGACACCAAGCAAGTAATTTTGTTTGTCATAAAAAGCGAGGCGTCTAATGGCTCTGCGAGACATATGTATGAAATTACCGGGAAAGTGGCTGATGCTAAAGTAAATTATACTTGGTTAAATTGATTTTGTCTTAGATCTATGTACATGCATAGCATTTGAAAATCAAAAAGGGAAACTTTGTGTCCTGGAACCGTAGACGGTTTTCACTTTCGCTGCTTACGTAGATGCAATTTCGGAATGGAGATTTAATCATATAAATTAGATACCATTCAACTGGACATCAGCTTTAAAATGTGAATATGTATTGATTTTAGGTAAGGAAATGTCCACTGGATAGTGGGCAGTGTGAAGTAATTTTCGAAATCCCAGATTCCATGGGATCGATAGCCAAGCACTGTTTCGCCCTTGATTACATTTATGGGTAATTGTGGTATGGGTATGGGTAATTTATGGGTAATATAAATATAAAAACTCGTGGTATCGTATTATTAATAGTTTATAAAAACTGGAAATACAACGATGGCGTCAATTATATTGTTCGCGTATGATAACTGATGAAGATATACCTTCAATGATACACTAAAAACAATTCGCAAATTACGTCCTCGTTGAGTCTGTCCAGCCAGCAGTGCGGACATGGGCCACCTGTCCAGTCGCTATGCTAGCCTTAACCAGATTGTTCGATAAAGCTGTGGCCAATAGGAAACATATTTCTATAATTTGAGGGCAGGATCTTTTCCTACGTTTTCAGGTACCTGTACATGTCGACCCGAAGAGGTCTGCTCCAGATCCCTCTGAGTGGTCCCCAGGCCTCCTACAGTTCTCTACTACAGTGGACGACTCCAGTTCCGATCACAATAGATCCTCAGCAGCTGCGCTTGCTCTACGCTCAAGGTACTCGCTAGGCTTACTTTGATGTCCCAATGACGAGGTAAAAATGATCTGAAATTGCGAATCTTGAAATCAGTGTAATCACCAAGTCAGGTCAGGTCATACACTTCTGACATGTAGTCATAACTCATATACATAATGATTTCAAAGCCATCTAACAGAGATTTCATTTTTTGAGGAACTACTGTGTACGAGATGACTCTGTGGAATATGACTGAGGCACCCAGAGCAGTGAGAAGCGACTTCCTGGCGGCGTCCCCGGACGCGGAGAGAGAAGAGGTGAAAAGCCTGATGCATACCAACAACAGACTGTTCCTGCTGACCTCCAAAAGGTAAACACCAAGTCCAATGTATTTAGTTTCTCTGAGAAATCTCTTTAAATACTGAATAAATTGTTGCAATTTGACATAAAACGTCTGCATATTCTGTTTTATGAATGCTTTTTGTTTTCTTTCTTCAGCAACATTTATTCGGAAGAGCGCGACCATCGTGATGGCAGCTATTTGACTCACAATTATTTGCTTCCTTTGCACGAATATATCTCCATAGAAGCCGTCGCACTGTCGCCGAATACCATCAGAAACGGTGAGAAAGAGAAGTGCGCTGGGAGAGATCTCACCCAACACCTCACACGATCTACATTTGTTGGAGGGTTTACCGTCATGAAAGGCGTATCCGATATTTTGCTTAAAATATGGACATTTTGCTCTTGAGAAAACTTGAGAAATATTGTTCTGCACAGACCTGGGAAGTACATGCATAATTACGTATGCCATAATTTGGACAATGATTTGATTTGATTACCTTTTGATGACATTTTGTGGTATAAACCTTATCTTTGCATATTTCGCAGATTTCTGTTATAGGCGCAGATTTCATTATCTCAGTTTTTCATTTTCGCATTTTGCTATTTTAGACATGATCATGTCAACTGTGACACTGAAACAGTCCCAAGGAAATATTCGAGCAGTCTTTGATGTAGAGATTGCACCGTTGGCAAGTATGTATTTATGTATGTGGGTGTATAGTCTGTAAAGCCTGTAAAGGTTGCTATTTCCACAGCACTGTCACCATGCACTATAAACCAAACATTTCAAGTCTGAGGTGGAATCGAACCCACAACCTTCAGTTAACTAGACCTAAGCTATCGGTTGAGCCGCTCAGGCGCAGTAGAGCCATGCTCAAATTCGAATGCCAACCCAAACTCATCAATTTGAGAACTTTCTAAGGAACAAACAACAGTCGAAAAGCAGAAACTTCTAATTATTTCTAGAAAGGTGATTTTGGAACATTTGAATCTTTCAGTCAAATCTCTATTGCACAGTAAGTATACCAGTGCCCGACCTCGGTCAGAACTTTGAGTGCTGGCCATAGCGATATAGATGCGATATATTGATGATTAATATACATAGTCTATATCCCTTAGTTAATGTCACTTTATTTTATTTAAGTATCTGTAATTCTAATTTCAGCTTTGAGCCATGAAACTTATTTGGTTGATGCTGCGGGATTTGGATTTGTGACCGGCGGAAACCAGACGCAGCTTCTTCCACTGGGCCGAAGTCAATGGCTGTCGCTCTCAGATGTTAAAAGTAAATAAGTAACCTTTTCAATTTTTCCTTCATAATTCATAATCCTACGCAACATTATTTGGCAATTATTTTTGCTTTAACGAGCTTTACAAAAATAACTAGTATTCTGTAAGTATGCTTTTGTAACTTAATAATTGGCTGCAAGTTCAGCTTGCCTCAAACTTAAACTGATGTTTGTGAAACTGATTAATCTATTTAATGTTCGAGTTTCAGTTTCAGGTTTTCAGGAATCGTTGGATGGTGGGTTTGTGCTGCTGGATTCGTCTCAGGAGCTTTGGCGCAAAGGAAGGGAGGATCCCGACTTCAGCGTGAGCGGGGTCTCGGCCGATGTCATGGTCTATTCCGCGGCCGCCCATTCCCTTTACTTCACCAACAATTACAGGGTACCGTCACTTCTCTGTCTAACTGACAATTCTACGTAATCACTTCCACACGGTCATTCACTTAAGCTTCAACGGCTTGCTTCTACTCTGCGGCTTAGTTGATCAGCTGGCAGAAAGCTATTCTGAAGGTCCGCCTTTTTGGCGTAAATATACGCTTCTACTCTGCACGGGGGAACTACTCTCCACCGAATCTTGCTTAAGAAAGCTGAACGCTAGACGACTTGTGGTTTATATATTTCAGGTTCTGAGACTGTCCTTAGCAGACATGTCGGAGACGCTGGTAGCGACTCTCCCGTTTCAGCCAGACTGGATAGCACTACTAAGCATGGAGTCCGTCCTCGTTTTGGCTTCCACTTATCAAATGATAACAGTTCACGTCACTGGTGCCATAATGACTAGGTACGCACTTAGATTACATTTTAGGTGGTTTCAGGCAACCATAGGACGTTGTGGAGGAAAATTGCGGAATTACAGATTTCCAAAAGCAAGAATTGCCTCAGCTAATTCTGACCACATCGTTTCTGCGTTTTAATTTATTTACATTGTACATATAAGAAGCCCCCTGTTGCCATGTTGTGTGCCTTCAAGGTGGACAGATCCTTTAAATTATTTTAGACCTCAGGATTGTTGGACATCATCTGACCAATGTTTACAGATTGACGGTATTTGGGCACATCCCAAGTCGGACCATTTCTTTGCGGTGGCCAGAAGTCCATCCCTGACGCAACTCCTTCGTTATGACATGTCCGGGAGTTATTCCAGAATGTCTGAAGCCACAACACTTCCAGGGTACGTCCTAATGTTTTTTGACAGTGCTCAAGCCCATGTAGTAAATATAGGCTCAAGTGTAGTTACAACTTGCACAACTCAACCAACTCCTCCATCTAATGTCTCTTTCTTTTAATGTCTGATTTCATTATTACTGCTTTCCTTCGTTATTACGATGTAAAGTTTTTGTTTTGGCATAGATCAGAGAACTGATGAATTTCTCAGTCTCTTTATAATGAATCAGAGTAAACATTGGCGCTTCATGTTTCTTAATGTGTTTTATTTCAGACTTGGGCATTGGGAAATTGCCGATGAAGAGATTATATTTCTGACGTCTAATCAGTTCCTGGGCGTGGCTCCTGTGGATAGTATTGGCAGCTACAAATTGATTGATATTAATCGATCGATTAGTGCCTTCGCCCTGCGTTATGGTAAGGTCTGATCTTTTCAGCTTTTTTGTTGACCACATAGACAAGTACGTGTTTTTTACTTCATTGAGCTTCTAACAAAGATTCACAGAAAACGAGCGCTAGAAAAAGTTAGTGACAAAGCACTATCGAACTAGCTTCACCGTTCTCCAAATATATATTGTATACATTTTGAATTTGCATGTCTTAATTTTAGAATTAGAAGAATTTTCCTCACCACCTCCAGTGATGGAGAAGTCTTTTGTAGTGGCCAACGATAAGGGACTGGAGTGGTCTCCGGCAGTCTTGCAGCGGAAAAACGGTCCGACCAAAGTCTTCTACAACGTCACTGTTTGGGACCCGGCTGGAGTGGTACTGTACAATCAGGTAGCATCAGAAACATAACTGTTCTAATAGATATTTTTTCTAAAGTGTTTCTAAAGTTTCTAAATTTGTTCAATATATTATACCTAACTAATAATTACTTTATTATATTTACGCCTTGATTACCCATTTCTGTGTCGTAATGTAAACTGCAGACGTGATGTCGTCTGGATTTCTGAAAGACGTGTTTAGCCGTCAATGACTATAAGGTGGACAGATTAGCTTGTCTATTGAGGATAAATTGATAGTAATTGATAAATTGTGCTCTAGATAACAGAGACTAATTTCTTGATTTTGAAACCAAAAGTGGAAGAAACATCATCCACAGTGGAGATAGTGCCCTTCACTTTGTGGAGGCAAGGAAACCCGCTGCGGAGCGAAGTCAAGCTGATCTCCCTCAGCTCCATTGCTAATGGTAAACTATGCTAGATTCGCCTAATTTAGGTGGTGGTATCCTTTCTTGCAGTGGTATCCTTTTTGCATCCGCCAACAATTCTGTATGTGCCATATGAAGGATACGTTGACCTTGAACATTTTTGATTTGACTCAGCACCATACCAGAACATTAGAACATGGTGACACTAAAATTCACAACTTCGCATTGGGTTTTCTCACAACTGGAGAGACCAAACGTCGAAAAATGTCTGCGTTCTGCAGCATTGCGAATTTTTATCTTGCCAAAGATCACACTTGTCATTTGAATGGTTTTTTTATGAAATCGAAATCGTTCAAATGAGAATGGGGGCAGTTTTTTCAAGATGTGGTTTTCAATATTGCTAACTTAAAACAATTAAATTCCGTTAATAAGCATTCATTGATAAACTGTGAAATCAATCCATGTTTCGATTGAGTATAAATAAATATATATTAACTATTCTTCGAAAATAGCATTGTTTATGGTTTAGTTTAGATTACTTTAACGAAATACGTGCCTGAAAAGTTGTCCTTAATCGTTGTTATTGCGAAAATGTTTATATTCTTGCCCATCCATGACTACCCAAACCTGCTAAGCGAATAATGGCATAAAAACTAAAACAGAAATAGATACAATTTTGTATGGCTTGGTTCAAGTATCGTTGAGGAAACAGCGTATATTTTGAATCCTTCAAATTGGACTTGGATTTGACGAACTATTTTTGCTCGAATTATTGACAGAACTGAAAATGAAAAGAGACATATTCGGTAAAACTGGGACTAAACTTGGATTCCATAAAGGATCCTAGATAATATTGTTATATTCTTGTTGTTCATATTGTTCATATTGTTCTTATTGTTCAGTAATATTTTAGAATCGCTGACAAGCGGACCGCAGCCACCGCGGGACCTGAAGTTCGACAAAATCGGAGGAAGCAATCATCTAACCTGGAAGGCCCCTGAAGTCACTGGACCGCATCCCATAGTCGAATACGAAATACAATACTCGTAAGAGATACAATTGTAAGAGATACAATACAATACTCGTACGAAGTCTGTTGCCATTAAACCTAAGTATTCAGTAAGTTTCGGGCGATAAATTGTTAGTCGAGAGAGCAATGCTCACGATTTTAATTCTTGTTCCAGACCTTACGAGGACTCAAGTCAACAGTATTACTACAGAACTTCAGAGACTCATTGGCGAATCCCGTTTGAGATCGGATTCGATTATGAAGACTACAAATACTCCGTCAGTTCCGTCGACGACACGGGGCGATTCAGCGCGCCCGCCGTTTGTTGTGAGCAAAGGAGTACGTAAGCCAAACGTTGAGAAGAATCTTGTTTTTGAGTCAAGACCAGATGAGAACTATCTTGTTCATTGACATTTGTTTTGTTTGTTTGTTTGTTTGTTTGAATCATGTGTTATAAACCAGGATGACGAGAAATTCACAAAGGATCTTGAGCCTATTTGGTTAACCTTTGGTGGTCGCTGCTGAAACTGTTGCATTAAGCTACTGTGAACCTATATGTATGGCCTCCTAATTTCACTTTTCAGAATCAACATCAACTCCCGTCATTATCGGCGTTGTGGTGGCCCTCCTAATAATCGCTAGTGTCGTGATTGTTGCTCTGATTGGTGAGACTCTTACTCTTGCAGACTACAACTCATGAAATTAACAATAGGATTTTCCTGGACATCACCTCATATCTGAAATATTTAATAATTCAAAATCGTTTTACCTCTCTATTCGACAGTAGATTGTGATGTGTCTAATAATCCTCTTCTACCAAGCAAACCTTAGAGCGCAAGATTTATCTGAAAATACGAATGAATACGAGGGAATAATTAATTTGAATTTTCTGTGGTCTCTGGGAAGCGGCAATCCGCATCCAAAGTCTGCCTCTTGCTCGATCCGTGCATATCGAGTAGAATTATCATCAAACCAGCTTTGTCCGTTAGTACATCTTTTAGTTTTTCTTTCGACTGTTTTAGCATACATTCGTGGCCATCGAAAGCGCCGACGAGCTGGCAAATTCCGGCATCCGTTGCCTGAGAGCGGACTCCATTCGGAGAACACCCCTCGCGCAGAGAGTCACCAGTATATTCGTCGAATCTCGCCGCAGCCAATCACAACGTTTCCTCAGCGCGAAGGAATCAAACTGTCGCGAGAGGAAGAGATTGCAGCTTTGCCACATGTCTCTCGAGAATGTATCTCTGTCGCGAAACCGCTGGGCAGTGGCGCCTTTGGGGAAGTTTATGATGGCCTAGCTTGCAATATACCAAAAATTGGAGCGAAAACTTCCCGAGTTGCCATTAAGGTGATTAACAGACATATTATGTATTAACAAGAATGCAAATATATATGCATGTTGTACGTACCTTTAGTTTTCTGTGCAAATAGTTTAGGTATTGCGTATGTGTTATATAAATATCAAGTAGAATTCAACATTAATTCAACACCGTTAATGTTTAGATATATATTTGTAAGGTAAGGAGTTAAATTAAATTAAACATGCATTAAATTCCGCAGCTAAATGATTACATTCCTTTTCCTTTATGTTTTGACACATTTTAGACGCTACGCCCTGGTTCCACACCCACTGAAAAGAGTAAATTTCTGGAGGAGGCGATTGTGATGAAGTAAGTCTTAGATCTGTAGATGGATGACACAACTAATCAGAATGATGATCATAAAAATAACGTTAGTTTGGGGTCACACGTCACCAAGATAAGTCTGACCTATTTAATGCGTCGACAAGAATTGCTTCTTGATTGGAAACAGCAGTTTGCAATGTTCCCGAGTTGCTTCAATGAAATTATGTAAGCAGCCTCTTTGTTAGCTTTATGGTAAGTGTTGTGTTTGCGGGGTCTGTTTCAGCAAATTCAACCATCACAACATCGTTGGCCTGTTGGGAGTCTGCTTGGAGGACGAGCCGGAGTGGATCATTCTGGAGCTGATGGAGGGCGGGGATCTCCTCAACTACCTCCGATCCGCCAGGCCGACAGAGGTACGCATCCACAAATAACGCCTTCTGTAGCTGAAAAAGCATGGTGTTTTAGAAGTGAGGTATTGGCCTTGTCGCTGTTGAGGTGATTGCATCAACTATTGGAAAAGAGTCTGTCCAATCCAACTGCAATTGTAAGATTAGGTAGACTTTTGGGATTGATTTCTTTCAAACAACTTATTGTTCAGCATTTAAATTGATGGTTCATTTGAACGTTAGGCATTGTAAACTTAAAGTAACCGGTATGGACTATATTTGCATCTGTTATTTGAGAATCTTCCGTCGCAAGTTAGTCTTCGTGACCTGCTATCGATCATGATCGACATTGGAAATGGTCTCGCCTATCTGGAGAGATTACACCATGTTCACCGGTATATAGTTACTTTAGGTGCAGTCACAATGCAACAGTCTTGTAATTTCTTAAATGTAAAGAAAATTGATTTTTAAGTGATAGCAGAAAACTTTGAATTGAACGCGATCCGGGCAAGATCCGAGGAAATCAGGACTTTCTAATCCGACTCGTGAATTTGAGTGTTGACGCTCTGCAAATTGAACAACCGAGGCTGCAGTTTCACCAAAGCATAAAAGCTCGTATAAAACTGAACTAGCAGGACAATACGGACGAACGTCTTTCTGCAAAATCTGCATGTCGTTCGTCAGTGACTTTATCTTTCATTCCAGGGATCTGGCCTGTCGAAACTGTTTGATCTCCTCCAAAGATCCTGCTCTCAGAGTCGTCAAAATTGGTGAGACTTAGCAAAGTCAACCTAAATTCGAATGTATTCTATGATGTGGTTAGCCGTTAAGTATTAGTATACCTGGTTTTATGTCTATTCCGCCTTATTGTTTGCTAATTTAATATGTATCACTTGCAGGCCGCGTTCCGGCATGCACGGGTTTGTTTCCTTTGTATTTGTTTCAGCCGACTTTGGGTTAACGAGGGACCTGTTCGAGGACTCCTACTACAGAGTCGAGGGTCAAGGACTCCTCCCGATTCGATGGATGTCTCCTGAAGCAATAGTTGATGGCGTATTCACCAACAAATCCGACGTTTGGTAGCCAAAATTTTGAAGCCAACAATTTACGCACTTAAACAGACCATATTTGAAGTAGAATTGTATGGTAACTTGAGATACATAGGACAGGGAACACAGCAAACGCACTCAAGGGCATGCGTTGCTCTGCAAATGACTCTCTCGTCTACCTAATGGTCTAACCTCCCCTCAAGTAATTATGTCGTTTCAATGCGCATTGGTTACGCCCTCTTGACGTGGTTTGCTTCTGAAGATCGGACACACGGCTACTCTATGCAAATTGTGAGAGAGATGTCATTCTTTGACACTATGCGCTCTTGACAGTAACAGCCTGTGAATTTCAGTTCCTAAGTTGAATTGAGCTGGTTTCAGGAGCTGGTTACGTGGTACTGTAGCCATACAAATGAACCTAATCGAGTGAAACTTTGTTCTTGCTTTAAGGTCCTATGGAGTCCTGCTATGGGAAGTGGTCACTCTAGGGGAACAGCCCTACAGAGGTCGGACAAATTTCGATGTCACAAATTTCGTTCGAATCGGCGGCGTTTTGGATAAGCCAGAGCATTGCCCGGACAAAATGTAATTAATAAGTTACTGAAATGCTAAACAAATGTTTAGAAGATTGGCCAAATATGAAGTATTCGAATATTTCAACTATAAAACTAGACTTAATCCCGAATACAGTTAATTTGCAACTTTTAGCTTAATTCTTCCCTACTTCGGCCTTGTGAATTTATTTTAATTTTAATTTGTCCAAGATAGAAACCATTGCATACTTCTTAGGTATTATTTAAGATATTCCATAATGAAATCAGCCTGGACCTACGATTCAGCAAGTCGACCGACAGCAATTCAAATTCTGTCACAACTCCGCCGACTCTGGGATACGTCCGAATTCAACAACGAATCGCCCTATCCGCCTCAAATGAGAGGTCCAGGTACAGCACAGCACAGACAATCTATTTCAAGGCTAGCACTGCTAAGGATAATAAATTGCTATTATCAATCGCCTTCCAACGTTTGACTGCAAACTATTCTTACCGTTCTGACATGGTGTATATTAACTGTTCCGCGACACCGTTTTATAATTGGACACTTTCCCGACCCTCTCTGTTTGCGATTTCCGTTGTTTCAGGCGGTCCTCCTCCATCCCAGCATCTGTCCACTCCCCATCCCAGTCAGTCCTCTCCGCGCTCTCTCGCCAAAGCCAGTGTCTTCGTCACACCGGGAAGTGCGCATTTCACTAGAAATGGAGGTATGTCTATCAGCACTGAACACTCCTTTTGGAAGGCAGCTGCTGTCTGCCTTATTGTACTTATGCCTATGTAGCTTACCCTTCGAATGTATCAAACGCTATTTAGTTTACCAATTAATACATATTCTATTTATGCCCATAGCTGGAAATACTCACCATGATTGATTCTGCTGTAAAATCTTAAAAAATTTCGAAAAGTTGAGCCTTTCTGAGCCTTAGATAACATCCAAGTAAAATCCGAAAACATTTGGATCGCCCAGTAACCACCAAACCAGCCAACTTTGTTTGAGAGGATATTATGGAAAAGATCCCAGAGTTTAGTACTTAAATTAAAAAAATTATTTCAAAACTTGTTTAGCAGAATTGAGATATAAAATCTCATGTATTTGAATCAAACGAAAAGTAATTCATCATTTTGAAGCTTCATTTTGAATGTTAAAACTCAATTTGGAGTATTAATTTATCAGTATTTAAGGTTTAGCTTTTGAAAGTGTTTATGGTTTCACTTTTCCGGAATTAATAATTTAAAGTGTCACATTTTAGTGTTCAAAATTGTTACTTTTAGCTTTTAGTTGCAAACTGATCAAAATCCCTTGTCTGTTCCATTTGAGCATATTATGGGTCTATCACGATAACGGCGGAACGCAATGTTGCGTAATTAATGTTGTGAGATAGTATCAAATGCTAGATATAGTGGCTAATCATTCATTATTAGAATGAGTAGTCAGTACTCCGTGAAGAGACATTAACCCTTTTATGCCCGCGGCGGCCATTTGGCACAAGTGGTAATTTTTGGCATCTAATTTTTTGGGACAGGACAGGTTGACGGTTGGCAATCTGGGCATTTGCTCCTTTTATCTTTAACAGGTCCACCCTATTTTGGGAGAATATTTCGACACCTGCTTGAAAAATCTAGTTTCTATAGCATTCCGCCGGCTGTGGAAATTTTTATGATATCACGCCCTGTTCGAGCTCTGCATTGAAGCAAATCCAGAGCCGGCTGTTGTAGTTTGTCAGCAGAAAAGTCGTTCCGCCAGGTGATGCGGGAGGTTATGCGCATTAAAATAACGTATAGTTGATCCAGTCTCTGAATCAATATATTTATTGGACTTTTGCAATGAAAATTTAGCAAAACTTCGTACTTTGTCCGACTTTGTCGGCTTCTAGCTTTTCCTGGGTGCATCGGGGAACCTTCAATGCTTACATGTGAAATGTAGAGCAATTAAGGGGGGCTACGAACGGGTTGGCACAACATCGTCGGAGAGAGCTACTTTTGCCCCCATCGTTAGCCAACATATCAAAGTAAAAAAGTTTAGGGTGGGCAATAATATATCTAACCTACACTGTTTTTGGCAGGACGCCAAAGTACAAATTTTGGTGCGAAAAATGGGATTTTTCCAAAAGGTTTTTTCAGCTCTGGTGGATTAACGGTTTGACCAATTCTGAAACTTTCAGCCATAAATGTTAACTGTTCCTAGTGCTAAATATTAAAAGTATTCCGGCTTTCGAGCGTTGCTTCCTTCTTCAGCTATAACAGTTCAAAGTTTGAAATTTGGTGAAAAGTTGCGATGTGACCGTGCGCCGGTTTCGATCTAATAAAATTGACAACCCCTAGCCTACCCCAGCTTTTTAGCAAATATTAGGCTCTAATAGGGGCAAACTGTGGGTAAGCTTCGAGGGTTTTGGTTTTCTGGTTAGTGTGCTAGCAAATTTTTTGTAAAGAAGTAACCCTTATTTTTAGGCCTGAAAAGCTAGCTAAGCGCATTAAAAATGGGGTCAAATTTGACATGCTGAATCCGAATTTGAAATCCGTTTTTCGATATGACGCTTCGTTCGTTCAGTATGCGCTTACAACTGTCTTAGAGCTTTTTCGTGCGATAGCCATCCATACTTCGAGAAATCAATCTAGTATTTCTAAACACTGGAGCGAGGTTTAATGACCTAGCTTTCTGCATATATTGGTACACTCAATAGCCTGTAATGCGCAAAGTTTCCGTCGATTCTGCCATAATTTGGAGTAATCGGCTCACATCTTCGAAATGGCACCAAATAACCGCGACAATATCGATAATGTAATCTAGCACTGCGAACGCAGGGATTAACGAAATCACGCCATTTTTACATAAGTTAAGACAGATACTTGGAGTATTAAGCCGATTTCACACGATGGGGATTTTCGTGGGGATTCCCCAGGGGATTTCCCCATGGGGATCCCAATGGGGACCCCATCTGTCCCCACGGGGACGCCCCATGGGGATTTCTATGGGGATTTTCGTGGGGATCCCCATGAAAATCCCCATGGGGACGGATTGCTCGGCGAGCAATTTTCTATGGGGATCCCCATGAAAATCCCCATGGGGACGGATTGCTCGGCGAGCAATTTTCTATGGGGATCCCCATGAAACAACCAATCAGAGAGCAGCAAAAATCAGCTGACATTGTTGCCAAGGCAGTTTTAAACGTACTTTGACTAAATCCGGAATAATATTGTGTACGGCTATAAGGAAAATGGGTGCAGTATAGTCCTCAATTTCCCAAGGTTTGATAATTTGTTAAAAACACAGATAAGCACAACTACTAAAATATATAACTCAGTATCAAAAATGAAAAACAAAAAGAAGGAAAATCGTTGTCAAAACTATCTGCTGCACTAAACGACTAAACTTTAGATTAATGTAATAAAATGGGGTCTACTAGTCTTGTTCACAATATAATAGAGCACTGGTTTGATTCCTTTATAGCCTCCCAAATCCACTATTTTGGCATAAATATAGCAACAGGGGTGATTATCATTTGAGTATCTCAGTAGATGTTTGTCTACTAACTATTTAGTTATTCCAATACCTACCTAGAAACCTATTCAGGAATAGTCGTGAAGGTTTTACAAGGTTTTAATGATTCTAGCTATTATTTTAAACAGTCACGGTTATCAACATTCAATATAAAATATGTTTTACAGTTAAATTCCGCCGTTGAAATTCAGTACAAGTATACAGTGATATACATATAATTCAACCGCAAAAGAGGCATTAATCCTTAGGTAGACATAGACAAAAATAACAATATTACAAATGGATCAACTAGTCAGTGTGAAGCATAGGAATTCGAATCAAGCCTATTTTTTAGAAATTCTCTGAACGTTCTCAAATTTGAATACAGTCTGGGTCTTACTCGTTACTTTACCTCCTGGACAATCCGATCAGTGAACAGCAACAGGCTCCGGCGGAAACAGCGACAGGCGAGTAAGGGTTAAAATCACAGCAAATAAAATAGGAATCCGGGCTGGCAGCGAAGTTAACAGACAGTGCAAAATTGGTCAACAAATCCTCCAAGATGATACCGGCTTACACCGCGTATCTGGTCTTCGCGACCCAAGTAATCCAAGACAGGCTATATCAAGCCCACGGCACAACAGCCGAACTGAGACAATTCAATCCAGAGACGAGAGCGCAAAACCGCAATACACCAAGCTGCCAACCCAAGACTGAAATTCAGGTCTTTCCCCGAACTGAACTTCAGCCGTACCCCCGATAGAGGGCGTTCTAACTTTTTTGAATTGCCCAATCGCTGTGCTCCTACCGTATGCCTGTTTTCGTCGGCTCTCTTTGTTTTCGTCAGAGAGCCGACCCAGTTTGACGTCGAGAGAGCTTACGTAACTTTTGGGGTCAACTTTGATTGCTTTAAGACTTTTCTCAAGGCTCCTCTCAGACGATTTTCCTTTCAATTTCTCTACTAAAAGCACTCATGTAGAAATTCAGATAACATCTCAACCATTTATCGTCGCCAAAACCCCAAACGATTCTCAATCTGATTAAAGAAACAGTTTTGGACAATACATGCAGAATATTCATCAGACCCACAATTCAAATTTCGGGTAGCTATCTGGACGGTTACAATCTCACAACTATTAGCTAATGTCAAGAACCAAAACCAATTACCCATTCTGAACATCACTAGCAAGTATTAACCAAATTAGCAAGTATTAACCACCAAATTAGCAAGTATTAACCAAATTATCCAATATTTATCAAACAATTGCTAAACATCTTAAACTTCAACCTTCAACTTGAGCTCTAAAATTCCTTCCTTCTCACTAAAAATTGTTTTATGCCAGTAAGCAGAATTTGCTGCCTCCACACTCCACTCCACAAAAAATGGGGGAAAGTTCGACTAGGGGGGAAAATTTTCGAAACAAAGACGGTGCAAATGCAATCAGGACATATAGAGGATATCGACAAGTCAGCACTAAATACAGTGTACAGCAGAGCTCAAACTAGGTAATCACAGCAAAAATCAGTACATATACAAGAATGAAAGTCACAATACAATTTATCGTTGTCGATGGCAGGTGGCAATGGCAATAGTCAGTGTAGGATCGGTAACAGTCTGGTAGTGGTGGTAGAGGTAGTTGCAGTGGCAGTGTAGGCCGGTAACAGTTCATTCATCGGCCAGGAAGAGGTGGGCGCAGGCATGCAGCCCCGGGGACTAGAGATTCCAGTTGGGCAAGCTGGTGCGGGCATTGCACACAGCTGACAGCAGAGATTGGGGGGGGTCCAGACGGGCAGATACCAGGGCAGAGGGTGCCGCTGGTCAGGGAAGTCAGCGGGCGCCGACGTGGGGAACGGAGATGAGCCGGACTCTGGAGATAGTGAGAGCCGGGGTGGTGATGACGTTGTTGAAGATGATGATGACGACGAAGACGGTGCGTGTGGGTAAGCGGAGGCAGACAGACGGTACAGCAGGAGAACGGTGCATTCGAACCACGGACCAACCGATCAAGAAACAGCCATGCCAAACCGTCCAGAAAAACCATGGATAGAAAAACAGCCTATAATTAGCACATTGTCCGAAATAAGTAAACAGTCATAACAAAACAAAAACAAAGGTTGCTCTCCGGTGGCGAGTTATGCTCTCATCACCAGTTTCAGAAATCAAACGTATCAACCGAGGTAAAGAAACGGTAACTCAGTATTTTTAGCAAGCAAAAGAACAGCAGCACACAGGGCTAATTTCTCGACAGTCGATTGCGATTCATGCTCATATTAGCCACATAACAGATGTTCTACCACCATTAGGTCTATTTCTATGTTAGAAAAGGAAACTCAAGAAACTCGCAATTCGGTCAACTAAGTCATGATCAACTAAGATTTAAAATACTATCAACTAAATTTCAGCGAAAATGCAACCAGTTAGGTGCTACAGAAATACCAACAGACAGACAGAAAACAGAAAAGGTGCAACTCAGTGGTTAACAATCTTGATACAGCTCTTGAATTGTGTTGCAGGCCGGTTAGGCCCTCCTGATCCAAAATCCATAGATATCTCTTGACGGTGATGACAAACCAAAAACTTCAGTGCAAAAAGGGAAAACTGAAACTAGTAGAGACATGGGCACGAGGAACAAAAAACAGCTAATCACACAGTTTTATTCTTGCTACTGTAATGTTAATATTTTTTTAGGATCATTCCAGAGAGAACATCTTGCCTAATCATCAATATCATAAGTGCGTTTCAATCTTCAAATTAACCTCAGCAGCTACATTATAGAGACATTAACGACAGTGCAGGCCAGAGCCATAAAGTGTGCAACCCTACAAGATAACAGTCAGAACAGTGCAACATTCAGTTTTCAGCAGTCAGCGTTCAGAGGTTTTGGTGTGGTGTATTTCAACATTCTGGTCTTGTTCTGCGTAGCATGACAGTTGCTGTAAGGGGGATCAGGGAATCAATCGGTCCGGTTATAACTACCCGTACGTTCAAGGGGCATGGGGATCCTAGGAAAACTGTCAGGCTACGTTCTGTGCATGCATCCTTCTCTTCATCTGCTAAACATCAACAATCATCAACAATCAACATGTAGCGGTGGCCTGGTACTCTCTCGATCTTAATTATTTCTGCTTCATATTCAGCACCTATTGGGGGAAGGGGACGAGGATCAACATGCAGCTCAACAGATATGTGCGCTAGGGGAAAGGGCCGGGATCATTCACTAGAGGCAGCAGAAAATTCAACGAACGTCACTTTTTGATCATCATTCACGCTTCATAATCGCTATAAAAGTAATCAGAACACAGCTCTAGTACCAGCCACGAGGCCCAAACAGTTTACCTAAAATTCATGCGACATGATGTTAGCAGGCAATATAGGATGTGAACCAGGCAAAGCATGCAACAGAAAAGACACCAAAGCAGGCATTTTGTTGTCAGGGAATGCACGACCAGACACACACCAACTGGGGTGTTCGTACAAAATCAAAGTACATGCACTGCCACAAATGCGGTTAGGGCAACGAAAAATAGCGTTCCGGGAGGGGAAAAGCTCTGACACAGCTTTTTGCAGGCGGGACTTAACTGAAAAGGATGCAAACTGAAGCGGGAGGGGTGCCGGGAGAAACTTAATGGGAACACCATAAAACGATAACTTAAACTTCCAAAAGCAAGACAAACACAGAACAGAACACAGAGTGAGAATTTCAGGACCGAACAGAGAGGTTACCTGGCCGGGGACAAAAAGCTTGGTGGTGGTGGGGGCCGTATATACCCAGTCCTGGTAGGGGGACATCCGCAATTCCTTGGGGAGGGTAAGCTGATCTCGCTCGGGTCCCCGTTGTTCCTCGGTGACAGTGGCAGCGGCGTGGGTAGAGGGACCAGGATAATACACGAGCAGCTGTTTGGCCTGAGGTCCTGGTGGGAAGGAAGGGGACGTACAGATGGCGGAATCCGCAGAAACTACGGATTCCCTATCAGAATCGTCCAAGTCCAAGCAGTCAGAGGACCAATCACTGTCCTCAGACTTCTGATCGCAGGGGTGAGGCCACTGGTAGACTGGACCACTGATGAAGGCCATACTTTCTACAACAGAATACACGAAATCATAAGCACATTGTCACAATTAACATAGACAAAGTTTTTTAGGACGTGGACAAGGGACAAGAGACAAAACTAAGGATCGAACGGAAAATAACTTATAACCAAACTTAACTAAACGGGAATAATTCTATAACTACACCGCACACCAGGGATACCAATGATATTTGGACAATAACCAGGCGGATCCTCGCCTGTACGCATGCGAAAATCATAAATATCGGACGGTAGGTACTGCGACAGACTAATAGCAACATTACGCAACGCTCCTATAGCTTCGTTGGACAGAACGGTAAAACCCTTGCCTAGAGGCCAACCATCAAGTTCTTGAAGCAACACAACATATACGGACTGACATTTCACGTTGGGACAACGAAATACACCACCACCATATGAGGGTTCAAAGGCACGAAAATACTTGTTGGTTAACACACTTGACTGGCGCACTTCATCACTTACGGGGAATACAGTTATAGGAACTCCATAATAACTTAAACCAAACCTCCAGTAACATTCAGTACAAATTAGGGTAGCAACTTGGGCAACTTGTGGGCCAACTAGGTTTATCCGTTTATCAACCTCAAACATCTGTAATTTTGTAGGGTCAGTAAAGATATCCACGGTTCCACGCAGCATTCTCAATCCTTCAGGCATACAATCATAATCACGATAGGGACCTCGCATGTGCAGGGGACAAACCAGCGGCAACGGCGCTGGGGGAGTGTTATCAGCAGGGTCACGCTCAGGTGACGGACTCAAGTTACCAGGCACCTTGGGGGCCATGTGTACCTAAATGGAAGATGCTCTCAATAAATACTAGAATTTCCGAACTCACGACCTTTGGTTATTTGCAATAACATCACATTCAAACAGATAAGTTCGCATTCACACACAATAACATTAATTACTAGCTACAAGAACAACAAATTTAAAGGAATATATGAATGTTTTTGAGTTTTCTGGTGTTTATGTTGCTTTTTCTAGGAATGTTTTATATGTTTTTCACTGTACATTATCCTACTTATTCAAAATACTATGTTACAGAACATACAACTAGCTATAACAATAATACCCAATATGTCACTTTATGTTTATTGTCGAGAGGTATTTTTGTATAATTTTCTTTCCTTTTGTATCCTTTTTTTTGTTTGAGGTAATCCTCATGATTTTCTGAGCAGCATCTTTTTCGAAGTCCTTTTTCCCGGAGCTGCGACCCGGAGACTCCCGGTGACCCATAAAGACCAAAAGATTACGTCGAATTTTGGCAAAGATGTTAAAAACCAAAATCGAAACACAAAGTTTATGCCCAGCATGGAGCGGTTTTCTAGTTTGCACTCAAAAATCGGTGCGTGGTCGGGTCAGCAAATGTCAACAAGCATACAGACAATAATTTACAATTTCAATGACTATACAAAATCGTAGCTAAAGTTAACATTACTCTATGTTACAACATTTACAATAAGGTCTATATTACATGTTATGTCAATATCGAGTTTCAGGTATTATAAATCGGGTTCAGACTCAGTTGATTTCGAGGAACGTTTTTTCCTAAGAAAGGGGTTCCTAAATTTGGGATTCGGACCCGAGAACAGCGGACTTCTAGCGAATAGGCGTGCAATATCGGGCACGGCCTGCGAGTGTTTCTGTTGTACTGATTCAGCTGAGGAAGACTGGCTAGAAGAACTGGTTACTAGTTCATGCACGACCACATTGGGGGCCTTGCTAGTGGGCCATTTTCCTTTCGGTGGATCACGTACCGACAACACAATCATAAAATGATCACTGTTAATGTTATACAGGTATAATGATCTACGTTCAGTGTTAAAGCCCTTCCCTAATAGAGCAGACGGTAGGAAAGTTTGCCAAGCCCAATCATTACCAAATTTAGAATAAGACAAAATCGGTGTTTGTAGCCATGCGGCTGCTAAGAAAAGTTCGTCATCTGTTGCATATTCCGAAGCCTTATGTAATCTTTTCTTAACTTTGTGAAGTTCGGGAAACATGGATTTGAAACGCTTTCCGTGTTCATTTATTTCCAAAAATGTAGTGAGTTCCTGTCTACATCCCTCCAAGAATCCTCCAGCCCGGTTATGCAGCTAGCGAGAGAGCCCTATAATAACAGTTACCGTCTCCTAGAACATCTATTACCTCATATGGTTCATAAAGGGGCAGATGTTCCAATAAAACAGGTATGGTATGACGAATTTTGAAACCCTTAAGAAAAGCGATACGTTTTTGCCATCTTCACAATTGAATTGGCACAAAAGTTTGCGTCTCTGATCCGCTTCATTTTCCTGATCCCGCTTAGGTGATTCTTCAGAGATGAAAACGGCATCGAACTGCCTTCTCAGACTCAGATCCGGCATCTCTAATCTGTGCCCTAGGGGGGAGGCCTTTCGCTGCTTGGGTGAAAGGGGAATTCGTGGGGCATCCGATACGGGTTCAGGAGTGCGAGCATTAGCCTTCTCAGCGAGTCTAGCAGAAGTCCCACGCTTCTTAAGTTCAGCCTTCTCCGGTTTAACGTTTTCCCACTCAACGGAAGGCTTTCCTTTTCCTTAGGAGCGGAACGAGCAGGTTTGTGGGGAACCGGTGACAGTTCATGAGCCATAATTTCAGCTTTCTCGACCGAAGGTCCAGGTACATCCAAATGTAAAATTTCGTGCTCAGAAATTTCAGAGTTCTCAGGGGAATCGTCATCAT